>WSFP011593067.1:0-10141 GCA_009831015.1 Picea engelmannii
CGAGTGGCACCCTTGGAGCACGTGGTGCATCCTGAAGGGCACGTCGCACAAAAGAAACTCAGTTGGCGAGTGGCACCCTTGGAGCACATGGTGCATCCTGAAGGGCACGTCGCCCAAAAGAAATTCAAGAGGCGAGTGGTACCCTTGGAGCACGAGGTGCGTCCTGAAGGGCACATCGCAATAATGTGGAGGAAGGAGTCAGCCTAAATATCCCTAATTCATCAACACCTGAATAAATCCTTAAGCAATTCCCCTAACTAGGCGTCGCCAGTTCAGAATTTGAGCCTTGTGTCAAAAAAAAAAAAACATAATTCAAGACTATACATTAAATATTCATTCCCCCTATGATTTGCAACCTCCACCTAAACCAAGGAGTTTCCTTCCTTAATTAAATACACAAAACAATTCCTCCGTAAATTGAATGCATAAAGTAATTCCTTACTTAATTGCGTACATAAGGCCTTTCCTCATTCCCAGTAATAAGCTTGATAATTTGTCTTTTTAGTGAAGGTACTACTACTTCACCCTAACATAATAATCAAAACTTAACCGTCTCCTAATAACAACGCCAATATATTCTAGCTCACAATAGCTTTGCAATTCAAATAACATTAGAATTTCATTTCCTACTAGCTAAGCATTAACAATACAGGTGCTAATAATAAAATTGAACAAATAAAAAACCCACTTAAGCTAATGTGAGTCTTCATAAAGTGTGTAGGGTAAAATAAAGAGATTTAAGAAATTAATTCGTTTAAGTGGTTGTAAATTTGAAAAGAAGAAATTAATTAGTTAACTAAAGGGGGTTTAAAAGAAAATTATATATAAATATATATATATATATATATATATATATATATATATGAAAAAATATATATATATATAATGAAAAGATGCTTAGGCGCATTTACCTTATTGAGTTTTCAAAAAAGAAATAAAAAATAAATAAAAAATAAAAAATAAAAAGGGGGGGGAAACTTAAAAGAAATATGATTTAGGGTTTTGGGGGAAAACCTAATGGGATTAGGTCAAAGAGAGCATAAAAGAAAAGGATGGGGAAAAAGGAGAGGAGGAGATATGGTTATGCTGTCAAAATTGCAACTGGACTAATTGCTTGTAGGAGTTGGGGATTTTTCTCAGCAGACTTGAGTGGTAGCTCAGCCTTGGAGGCGAGCTGAGAAGCTAGGTTACTGTCTGGATTGTGTGTGGCCCCTTTGTGGCTCGGGGGGCTAAGGGGGAAGGAGAGTACCCCTAGCGTTTGGCTGGGAGGTACCGGTGATTTCTTTACGGTCGACGAGCGGGAGCGGCAAGGAGTGCGCGGACTTCATTCGAGGCAGGCGCCAGGGAAAAGGTACGCTCGTTTATTTATTAAGAATAATGCATTAGAAATTATGTGGGGACCTGTAAAATGATTTAATGGATGAATTCTGCCCTGAGTTTTTGTCGTCGATTGTTTGCCTAAAATTACTTTTGATTGCGTTCTGGATTGGGGTTTTACTATTCCTTGGTTGGGATTCTTAATTTCTTGCGTTACTTCTTGTGCTGCATCCTCCGGATTGGTATTTGGCATTTAATCTATTGTTGTGCAAATTTTAGTCAATGGCAGTCACTTATGTAGTTCTAACGCATGCTAGAGCACGAGGGATGCATTGTTAAATATATGGATAATGCACTGAATTTTCACCCTGTAAATTGCATAGAGAATGTGTGGTAGCCAGGAAGGGGGTGGGACTGTGTAATTTTTATGGTTTAATGTTCTGGAATTTTTCATTGGACCGTAAGCATTGTTTTTTTTTTTACATTGCCGGGGCATTTGAATTAATGCTGGTGTTTTTACCTTTCCGTGGGTATTTTATGTTGCCTGTGGGCGAATCCCCCTGACTGTGGGCGTTTCATTCCATTAACGAATTGTTGTGTGGGTTTATACATTTTATAATGAATGTGTGCTTCCTTAATTCATTTGGGCGTAGGTAGCAGGCGACCTCCTAGTAGAACCAACAATGAAATAAAGAGTTACTGGTAGAAGAAACAGGAAATAAAGAATTACTGGAATACCCACTTGAATTAATATAAATTAATGGATACAGTCAAATCCATAATTATTATTATTGATATTTTAGGGTTTGATATTATTAAAATTTAATATCAATGCACGATTATATTAATCACTGCGAGCTTACCTTGTAATTGGACTCTGCCATTAAATCTACTTTTTAATTGGACGATGCCATTAAACACTTTGGATGACTCCTCCTGTCACAGTTTTTACACTTTAATGGTGCGTTCTATCTCTTGCAATGGTATTCTATATTAATATGGTGTTCAACATATTCTGCCTGTATGCATTGTATTTACCTTATGCATCATAAAATGTCTATTACGGTTATTTAAAATATTTTAGTAGCAACCAGTTTTTACGAAGAATGATAACAAAATTATTCATTTTATTGATGGGCAATAGGCCCGTGACCATCAACTCCTTTCCTGAATTCAAAATAAATACATTTATTTATTACCCGAAGACTGTAATCTATTTGTGATTTACGGGACCTTAGCCAGCGCCACTTCTTAGCGACCACTTGTATGGCCTTTACTGTTATGCCAGTGTTGGGGGTTGGACAACGATGCCTTTTTCACCGCTGTCAGTCACCTTGAATCGTGCCTTTTGCATGGTTGGTGCTGGGGAAGGTCCTTACGAGGTTACATTCAGGAATTAAACTGTAAAGAAGTAAATTTATGATAGGATATCAGTGGAAGTATTTACGATATAATATTCGTGGTCACGCTAATGCCAGGGGTAATATTCACAATTTAATATTTGTGGTAACGCTAATATTTGCGATATAATATCAGTGGTAGCGCTAATGTTGATCCCTGTCATACGTAGGTTACATCCCTAATTGCAAAATGCCTTACGGATATCTTGTAGGGAATGATTTTTGAGATTTAGGGTTAGGGATGACATAAAAGGTATGGTAGTGGGAATTTATTGCAAAGTTAATGACTTAAATTATTGTTGTCAATGTTACTTTATGCACTGAGATCAATCATACATTTAGATGGCTAAGTTAATATTACTTCATTGATTCTACATTGGATAAATTAGTTAATGTGTATGTTACCTTAGTGCGTCTGTGCCTATGTGGGTATTTTTCTAGATAGGTTAGTATAGTTCATTTGAATAATTTTAATCAAATCAAATGTAAAGTCATTGTTTTGATTGAAAGGTATCTTAGAATATAAAGGTAAGGAGACGGTGGTGTTATGCTAAGATAAGTGTAGTTCATTTTTAATCATCAACAATAAAATATAAAGTCATTGTCCTTTAATTGAAGGGTATGTTATAATATAAAGGTGAGGATATGGTTAGGTCATGCTAAGGTTAGTGTAGTTTCGTTTTATCAATAACAATAACATGGAAGGTCCTTGTCATTTTAATTGAATGTTATTGTAATAAGTAAAGTGATGACATGGATATGTCATGGAACTGTTAATATCATTACATTGGGAATGATAACTTATAAAAAGAAAGGTCCTTGAGTCTAAGTGCAATCATTTAGTAAACTTCAGTATCGGGGATTTGCAGTTAACAAATTGTACATTATTAAGACGGGGTTGGTAACTTGTCGCTTAATAAAAACAAATGGAGTAATTGGTCTATGGTTAAGGTCTTGAGTCTCCTTAGTGTACGGTCGATGTCGGAATCCTGGGGGCTTGCGTCTCCCGTAGTGGTAGTGGTTGTCATTGATTTGTAGTCTTGATGTTCTAGCATTGCGTGGTCTGCTTGTGTCAGGCTGGACATAGACACCTCCTTGTAGCCTAGTATAGAAGTATGTGTGTGATTATTTGTGTAAAGAATCATGTGCCATATCAAGAGTCTCGGGCCCTTTAAAGGCAGGGTTTCCACTCTTGCGACACACCTGACGAAGATTACTAGTTTCTGCCTGAGCAGTCGGCCAGGAACCTATCTGACCTTCTCTCTCTCCGGAGCAGAGAAATAGGATTAAACGCCCTACTTTCCTGTGCAGAAATAGTAATACCTACTACTATGGATTCTTTCCTCTGTGATTCATACTGTGCATAACCCAGTAGGTCGTTGAATGTTTGCGGAGTGCTCCTTATGTCCTTGGTCGTTATTGTTGCAGCTACTTGTCATGCGCCCTTGTCTTCTTGTGGTAACCTTCGTGGTTGCATCTTGTTGGTTGTCGGGGGGGGGCGACGTAGAGTCAAGTGTGTCTGTTACTTCTACACGCGCACACACCTTAATACACCAAAAGGACAACAAAAAGTTTTGCACCTGTTATCAGCGTTGTTGTCGTAACTAGGAGGGTTGTTACAATTGCACTATTGAAGAAATATCATAAATCATTTGCTTGGGAATATACTGATATGCAGGGGATTCATCCTGAAACATGCACTCATCATATCTACACAAATGATAACATAAGACCACTCAGACAACCACAATGAAGAATGAATCCAATGTTGAAAGAGGTAGTCAAAGAAGAATTACAAAAATTATTGAAGGTAGGATTCATTTACCCTATCTCTGACAGTCAATGGGTTTCTCCATTAGTTGTTGTACCTAAGAAAAATGGGAAATGGAGAATTTGTGTAGATTATAGAGAATTGAACAAAGCAACGCTTAGAGATCATTTTCCATTACCATTCATAGATCAAGTCTTGGATTCACTAGATGGAAAGAAATACTTTTCCTTCTTAGATGGATTTAGTGGCTACAACCAAATCAATATAGCATTAGAAGATTAGGACAAAACTACGTTTACATTCCCATGGGGTACATATGCTTATAAGGTATTACCTTTTGGTTTATGTAATGCCCTAGCTACTTTTCAAAGAGCAGTCCTGGCCATTTTTGTTGATTTAGTACATGAATGTTTAGAGGTATATATGGATGATTTCTCTATGCATGGTGATTCTTTAGACAAATATTTGAAAAACTTGGAAAAAGTCCTAATAAGATGCATATAAACAAATTTGTCTCTTAGCAATGAAAAATGTTTTATGTCGTTAACTGAAGGGGTAGTATTGGGTCATCATATCTCATCATCAGGAATAACAGTGGATCCTACAAAAATACAAATCATTGTAAATCTACCAGAACCAATCAGCCAAAAAGATGTGAGAATTTTTCTTGGATATGCAAGCTATTATCGAAGATTCATTGAAAATTTTAGTAAAATAGCTTTTCCTTTATTCAAATTACTCGCAAAAGATATACATTTTCATTGGAATACTAATTGTCAAAATACCTTCAAGAAGCTCAAAGACAAGCTATCAACAACACCTATATTAAGAGGACCTAATTGGGATTTTCCATTTCATATCTCAACAGATGCATCAGATACTACAATAGGGGCATCATTGGGTCAAAAGGAAAATCTTATGACTTATGCTATTTACTTCATTAGTAAAAATCTAACCCCTGCAGAATTGAATTATACAGTTACAGAGAAGGAAATGTTGGCAGTAGTACATGATGTGAATAAGTTTCATCACTACATCACTGGTTATGAAGTCTTTATCCATACAGATCATTCTTCCATAAAATATCTCATGAACAAACCTATTACTAATGGAAGGATAACAATATGGTTGTTATTGATGCAGGAATTCAACATCACAGTCTTGAATAGACCTGGAAAGGAAAATCAAGTAGTTGATTTCCTATCTCGATTAAAAACCCTTGGTGAGATTGTTCCTGTCTCAGACAATTTTCCTGATGAGAACCTATTTGCAATTTCAGTTATAACTCCATGGTATGCTGATATAGCTAACTATTTATCATCAGGAATGTTACCTCCATCTCTCCCATCAAAAGAAAAGAAAAAGATAATTAAACAAAGTTCTAGATACACATGGATTGATGGAGATCTCTTTTATACAGGATATGACCTCATAATTAGAAGATGTGTAAGACAAGATGAGATTTTAGAAATACTAAAAGCTTGCCATGATGAACCTTGTGGTGGTCATTTTGCAGATAAGAGGAAAACACAGAAAATATTCAATTTAGGATATTATTGGCCATCCATCTTCAAAGATTCCAAGAAATATGTCTGAAGTTGTGATGGCTGCCAAAGGATGGGAAATCCACTCCCAACTGATGAGATGCCTCTCAAACCACAAGTTCACATTGAGCCATTTGAAAAGTGGGCTCTTGATTTCATTGGTCCAATAAATCCACTATCAAAAGGGAAGCAGTACATCTTAGTATGTACTGATTATGTTACAAAGTGGGTGGAAGCCAAAGCATTAGTGAGAGCTACCGAACAGTCAGTGGTCAACTTCCTATTTGAAGAAATATTTGTTAGATTTGGAGTACCATGGGAGATTGTAACAGACCAAGGAGCACAGTTTACTTCTAAAATGGTGAAAGACTTAGCAAGCAAATATCATATCAAGCATCGGAAATCTACACCCTATCATCCACAAGAAAATGGACAGGTGGAATCTACTAACAAAACTTTAGAAGCAATCATGACCAAGACAGTCCAAACACACAGAAAATACTGGTCAGACAAGCTTCAAGAAGCATTATGGGCATACAGAATCACCTATAAAAACAATATTGGGTTTACTCCTTATCAACTGGTCTATGGTAAGCAAGTTTTGCTACCTATAGAATTTCAAATTCATACTTTTAAATTAGCAGTTGAATTAGGATTAGATCTTTTCGAAGCACAAAAAGAGAGGATCATGCAATTAAATCAATTAGATGAGATGAGACAGGAAGCAGTTGAACACAACACTTTGATACAACAACAGAGGGCACATTGGCATGATAAGTATATCAAGAAGAAACAATTCAAAGAAGGAGATTGGGCTTTGTTATTTGATTCAAAATTTAAAGATTTCAAAGATAAATTTACAACTCATTGGCTTGGTCCTTATGAGATTGCAAAATTATATGACAATGGCTCAGTCAAATTACAAACAATAGACGATGAGGCAAGCTCATTCATAGTCAATGGACATAGGCTAAAGCTCTGCAATAAGCCTGTAAGCAAGGAAGACTTTCTACATCAAATATCTCAACAGAATGAGATGGAAGTGTTGGAGAAACAAAACTATGTGTCTCCTCCACATTCTACTTAAAAAAAACATAAAAAAAAAAGAGAAAAAAAACATAAAAAAAAGAGAGAAAAAGAAGAAAATGAAAAACATATATATAAAAAAAAAAAGAAAAAGAAAAAAAGGGAGTTTAGTTGTGAAAACCCAGGAAACTGGCACAATATAAACTCGAAATTTGATTGGAAAACCAAGTAACATTGGCCAACCAAAATTCTTCAAATACTAATAAATCTTTAGATTCTAGTTTCATTTTTCAGCTTCAAAAGTTTTTAATACTTATCTCTTACTTGAGGGCAAGTCAATAAATAAGACTGAGGGGGATAAGGTATATTTTGAAAACCTTTCAAGCCTTCTACAAATGACAACATGCATTAAAGAAAGACAACAACTCCAATCAGCAGAGGGACCTGAGAAAGACAACAACTCCATTCAGCAGAGGGACCTAAGGAAGACATTCATTTCAATCAGCAGAGGGACCTGAGGAAAACATTCAACTCCATTCAACAGAAGGACCTGAGATACTAGCAAAATAAATACAAGAGGAATCTGAGGACTTACACAAACATCCCATCCAGCTTCCGTCAAACAAAACACAATGAGCAAACAAGTTAGTATATATTTTCCTTTTTAATGCTTTAAATTTGAGAATTCTTCCTAAGCTAGGAATGATAAATATCCTATCCTTCCTTTCCCCTACATTATCTTTTCATCACCCCATTTTCATCCTCAAAAGCATTAAAAATGGTACTTAAAAGAACCACTTTTAGTTTCCAAAGGAGTTATAACGAGGGATTGGGTTTCAAATACCAAAACACATTGTTTGTTTTGAAGCTGTCAAAAGTTCTGTTACATACACAGACTGAGGTATTGTTGCATAAATTAAGGATGGTTTGCATACATTTAAAAGGGATTATAAGAAGAAAAGTTCATGTTTGATGAAGGAATTGGAAACAAATTTGGGAGTTATATGTCAAATGAACATCTTTTTAAGACCACATCTTATAATAATTGCAAAGGGAAGAAGAGTACAAAGGTACGAACAGAGTAGCACCTTCAACTATGATTGATGTACAAACCATTTTCAAAAATAAAGACCCTTGTTGAAATCTCCACCAACGTTTTCTCTCTCCATAAAAACAAAACGACTCAATTGATTTTTCATATTTGTTGGGCCTCACCAAAACATTGCACGCTGTGTCTCATTTTGCACGCCTCCAGAATTGAATTGCCGATGCACCTCTGCATACACTTACCTCCATTTCGAATTACACACTCTGTTCACAACTCCTACGCATTCCAAATCCCTACATTCTAGCACTATTGTTCCTCCTACGCATCCTAGATCCCTACACGCTAGCACATTGACCCTCTTACGCATCCCTACTCCGGAATTCTCTGATAAAAAAAAGGAACTGTATGTTGACAATTACACTGTCAACATACAAGATTTCTTTCTATGGAAGAAAACGCGGGGGATTGAAGGAGATACGTGGTGAAGCAAGGGCAGAGAACGTATCCAAATAGGAGTCGGCCACTGAAGGTAATCCTGAACTCACATAATTAGACAGCCAAGTATAAATTCAACATTCTGGATACAATTGTAAAACAAGATAGTCCATGTTTATCAGAGGTCGAATTGAAAGAAGGGAAATTGAGCTAGAATTCGACAGAGAAGCCTGATAATTTTTCAAAATTACCAGGTATGCCCATGCATAATTTTTTATGAACAAAGAATATCTTAGGAATAAAAAATAAAGAGTTTTCCTTTGCTTATTTGAACACAAACTCTTCTTGAAGATCATATACAGAATTAAATTCACACAGAGTCTGGAAGTTTGAGAAATTCTGGTCAAAGAATTGTAGAGTTGAAGTTTTTTTTCAACAGTGGAAATATTTTAGGTCTTGTTTTTGAATTTTTTTTGAAGTATGTTATCTAGATATGAACCAGGGAGGTTTGTTGCATCAGAAATACACAGAGATTGTATACAAATTTTGGAACAAAAACAATGGATAGGTTTCTTTGAAAAAATTGATGGATTTTGTGAAGGAGTTGCCTTAGAATTTGCTCACTCATTTGATGGGGAAAGAGCTACTGTTGGAAACCTTACCACCAGGATCACTGAGGATAGCATTTCACTTGTCACTGGACTTCCTCAAATAGGAGAAAGATATTTCAAAACCAAGCATTTCAAAGATAAATCATGGGTACCTTTTATTTCAAGGTCAAGGGTAGCAGCAGTAAACTAGAAGAAGGGAATCCCAAGGAGTTGGTTGGTCCATTCCTGGGATGAATTAGCATACCTTATACATAAATTTATAACTTGTGAGGGAAGGTTTAGCATCATTTACCTATATCATATTAAACTGCTACAACATTTGAGAGGTGACTGTGAAATCAATATGCCTTATTTTCTCTTACAAAGCCTTTCCAAAATGGCCAAGACTGTCCAGAAACAGGGAAGGAACACAGAAATGAGTTTATATAACTATTGTATTATTAAAATGATCATTAAAAATGAACTACAGAAGCACAATTTGATTTGGCAACAGTTTACCATTGAAAATGGTTTTGAAACAATAAAGGAGGAAGAAGAAGAGAAGCAAATTTTAGTTGTGACTGATGATGAAGGAGAAGTACAACAGCCCAAAACCGCCTATGGGGAGGAGAAAAACAAGAAGTATGGTGATAAAAGAAAAATAACTTGAGGAAAAATACAAGATTTTTACCACTTATGAAAGGCCGACAAGAAAACGCCCACAAGTTCAAAAGGGCCAAATACAATAAAATGATGATGAAGCACAACAAGCACAGTATGAACATATTCACACTCTAGAAGCAGAAACATTGGAAAATGATGGTTTTGAGGAACATGAAACTTCTACCTATGAACAGATGAGAGTATATATGGAACAATTAATCAGGGACAT
Source organism: Picea engelmannii (assembly GCA_009831015.1). Taxonomy (NCBI): domain Eukaryota; kingdom Viridiplantae; phylum Streptophyta; class Pinopsida; order Pinales; family Pinaceae; genus Picea; species Picea engelmannii. The sequence continues at coordinate 10,024 of WSFP011593067.1, forward strand.
GAAAGAAGAACCTCAAATGGAGGAGGTGGTTGGTACATCCACATCTGAACTTGACAGGAAGAATAAGAAAATAAGGAAGATGAAGAGAAAAATCAAAGAAATTGAAGTCTTAGAAAGA
>ML921459.1:0-10141 GCA_009831015.1 Picea engelmannii
TTATTCTCAATTGTAATCATCTCATCATTATCAATTTATAGTTTATACATTCTTTTATATTTATAGTCCTATATTTATTGACCATATAAACTTATAGCCACACAAAAAATCTTTAGATTTTATCGTCTTTGATCAAAACTCAACCTTTGGCCATTTAAAAAAATTAAAAGTGATTCCGCAGCAAAATTTTCAATCCAAAATCTTATTAAAGAAAAAAATAAAAACCAATCTTCTACAAATTAAAAGTCAATAAAATGATTAAAAGATTCATGAAGACAGACTCCAGTGCTGCTTAATTATTCTCTATCCGTACAAATACGTTGTACTCAGCCGCCAAATTATCCATCCACAACATGGCAAGCAATATCCAGCCTGCTGCAGAGTCTTTAAGACTCTGTCAGCAGGTTGCCCATCCATGCTGCAATGGAGCATGACCATCCCGCCGCCACCCTCAACGTCCGTGCTTAGTACGACGACCTCCGTTTCCGTTTAGGGTGGGCGATGACCATGCAGTGGGTTGTTCCATGGTCCATGTTCACCTCCACAACATGCAAATTTCTGTCGTACAAAATTATGTTCACTGAATTGGTCCCTACACATTTCAAGTAAATCCATACCCTTTCGTACTCTTTTTCTCAGCGCTACAAAAATTAAAACTTTAGAGCATCTGAAATCAATCCATACAACCACTGTCAGTCACGTCCATACCGCCGAACATGCCTGGAATTTGATGGGCTACAACCCATATTTGGTCTCCCAACCCGTATTTGACATGGGGTTATAAATATTACACATTACTATTGACTTGCACTAAAATTATCAACTTTTCAAATTGACATGTAAGCGTCTAAAGTACCCGTCAAAAAGTCTTATGATTACGTGAGTATGCAATATAGCTTATAGGTATTAGGATTACCTGCATATAATATAGGGCAAAGAATAGGCCCGAGACTTGGAGGCTCGAGGTTGGGTTATAGGCAGGGAAGTAGTTGTATAGGAGTAAATGTCAATGGCTATCTCAACAACATCTTGCCCTCTAACCAGAATCCATTCAAGAACTTCCGGTTCTGATTGGAGAAGCACCACTTCAAACCCTTGTTTAGCATTAGCCAATAGGTTGTGGATTTCTTTCTCATTTGTCCACAACAAGAAGCACGAGGACCTGAAAAATCATTGTACAAAGCCATTCTTTCACACCCGCTGGTGGTTAGACTCGGTTGGACCAATTTAACACTTACAAATCTTTAAACTCGGTTGGACTAATTTAACACTTACAAATCTGTATAAAACGTAAAATGATACGCATGAAAAATAAACGCCTTTCATCAAAAGTGCACTTGACAGGCAAAGTAATTTTGAAATTCCAGGCCTGCCGCCGAATCTGTACATTCGTAAAAAAATTATGCTTCTCTCGTCATACAACCATTGTTCACCGTACAAATACCGTTGTACTCTCTATCTGTACAATTGTTGGTTTTAAAATTTTAATGATTGATCTCTACCCGTCCGTATCATTCGCTGACAGTACATTTATGTCCATCCGTACACAAATAAATTAATTAAGGTACTCGGTGCATCAATACAATCACGACCTTACGAAAGATTAACCAGCCAAACGCCACATAAATGATAAAGCATCGTGTGGATTGATAACATAATGGTTTAAAATAATTAAGATTAAGGAGATAATATAACAAAAATATGCTTATATAACTATACGCATAGTATTAAAGCACGTGAGTTCTAAGTTGACTAAGAACTTACAATCAACAAAAACATAAAAAGTGAATGTTATTTCATATTAAAAGTTAAAAGTTATATCATAATATAACCTTATATCATATTAAGTTATATCAATTTATATCATATTTAAAAGGGTTAATATTTCAACAAGTATTAAACAATATTTAAAAATACAAGGAATAAAGAAAAGAAAGAAAGGGTTACTAAGCTTGCTTATACCTTTTCCCATCGGCCTAGGACTTCTCACCAACTTCACTCTCCATCAGACACCCACTCTGGTCCCACCCTTTTATCTTCTTCTGCTTTCAACACAGCCTGAGCATCATTCCTTTACATCAACTTCAGTTCCCCCCATCTGCCAGCCACACACTTCAACCTACACTCAGCCACATTCATTAGCATGCCCCACATCGTCAAATCCAACTATTACAACCTTTTTTTCTGGGGAAAACACGAATAAGGCTCACTTGAGACCTGTAGGATTACAACAGCCCAAAGGTTCTACTGGTGCTACCCCTGGTGGCAGACTCAAACCATAGCCCAGACCTTGGTGCTCCAAAAAAACCAAAAAAAAAATGGTCCTAGGTGATTATATAGGTCTTGAAGATTATGTCTCCTTAAGTCTTTATGCTTCAGTGGGCAGAATCACTTATAAAAACCTCGATCATACAGAGCTAATAGACTAGATGCAGGCAACCTGGAGGCCCATCTTGAGTTATGTTCCTTAGATCACATACCTGACATAAGGTTGGCTCTGTTTCAATTTCAAAACACTCGAGGACACTACATCCATATTGGACCAGCTCTGTACATTGGACGGTGGTAGTCTCATGCTTAAACGCTAGTGGATCAGCTTTGACCCCAAGCAAGACTACTTTCGCTTGAGACATATCTAGGTCCTTCTACCTGGACTACCCCTTCATCTCTGGAACCTAAAAGCTCTTGAAGCTATTGGCAACTCTCTTGGTTGCTACATCTGTGTGGACCATCATTTGCTCACAAGCCCGAATAAGAAGGTGGATAGAGTTATGGTTGAGATCGGCATTCGTGCTAGATTGCTTGAATGTATAGACATTGACTGGAGAGGCAAACTCTTCTAACAGAGCTTGGACTATCTGGGTATCCCCTTCAGATGCACTCTCTGTAGAAAAAAGGGACACTTGAGGAATGTATGCTCAGGTCGCATTAATGAGGAGCAGTCCGAGGATTCTATGTTCAAACACACTGCCAGGATGGACTCTCCTATTGTGAATAACACTCCTATCTATCCTAACCTACCAAACTCTAGAGATTCAGACGTATCTGAAACAATTATTGGTAAGCTTAAGTCAATATGTCCCACTCTTTTCCACTCACTTACAACTTGGGAATTAAAAATTATAGACTCTTCCTTTCCAACGGTCTTAGTAGCTTCCCCTCCTTGCCCAGACACATCTCCTTCTCCTATTATACCCCAACTATTCCATTCTTACATCCTTCCACTTCCATTCCGGACATGCCAACTACCCCACAGTTTAACACTCCTTCCCACACTTCCACTCTAGATTGTACACATCAACGAATCACATCTGAGGCACATTTCTTACCCGTAAATACCTCCTCGACTCTTTTTTCTTCTGAGCCTTCGATCTTTGCACAACCACGGGACTCTGCCTTTCCAGCGGTCTCAATTGCTTCCCCCACTCGGCTAGACACAACTCCTTCTTCCCTTATACCAACTTTTCCCCCACTCGGCCAGATTAGACTAGTACTGTGCTTCCAACTTGATAGTTGTGATGTAAAGCCAGTCTAGTATCTTGCTTCCAGCTTGAGTGCTATGATGTAAAGCAAGACGTTGAGATGAGAATAGTATTGTGCTTCCAGCTTGATAGCTGTGACTTAAAGCCAGTCTAGTATCTTGCTTCCAACTTAAGTGTTGTGATGTAAAGAAAGACGATTAGATGAGACTAGTATTGTGCTTCCAACTTGAGAAGCTATGACGTAAAGCCAATCTAGTATCTTGCTTCCATCTTGATTGTTGTGACGTAAAGCAAGACGAGTACTGGGCTTCCATCTTAACAGCTGTGATGTAAATCCAGTCCTGTATTATGATGAGATAGCCTCATGATGTAATGATGATGGTGTATTAATTTTATACTAATACATATTTATGCAGATGATGATTGCATTCCTTTGAGAATGACGATGTTGCCGATGAAGAAAACTTCTGATGATTTATAGATATGACAATCAGTGTTCCAAGATGATATTGATGATGTTGTCCTACTGATGTTGTTGATGATAAAGGCCTCTCTATCGCCTGATGATGTTGAAGAATACCCTTTTTGTTAAGGGGGGGTGTTGAAATAATGTAACTGCAAAGTGTATTCTTATTATTAATTGATATATTATTCATTGGATCAATCCCCATTGTGGATTTATCATGTCGGCTACTATAAAAGGACCAAATCCCCTTTTGTGGATTGGTCATAATGTAATTGTAATAGGCAAAAGAAGAAGTCAACTCCAGAATATATCAAAGAGGCCCCAGAATATAATAAAGGTGGTTATAACCACCCAGATTAAGAAGTCGGCCCTGCCAGTGAAGAGACACTTCACACATGCTAGATTAGTATAAATAAGGAGGCTAGTGCCTCACTTGCTCATTGAGAGACAAGTTTCATATTTGCTATTGGAGAAGAGAGAGAGAGAGAGTGGCGCATATTTGGGAGAGGATCTTCTGTATTAGCTTGAGTTATCTCTTGGCATTATATTGGCTATCTATAATAAGGAAGTTTTGTTGGGTTTTCTTCCCCTAGAGGGTTTCCCAGGATAAATTTTGTGTCTCTTGTGATTGTGTATTTCTCAGTGATCTTGTCTTATGTTGTTGTTATCTATTGAAATGCAAAGAACTATAATAATGGCTCAAACATTAACAAGAAATGCATACTCCTTCCCCTCTACCAATTAACCTAGGGAAGTCGATACATTTTCCAGTTTCTAAGGAAGGAAACCTGGGTCACAGGAGTAACACAAGTTTGAACTAGGGTAAAGAACATACATGATCAAGAGGGATTGCCTACGAACACTCACCCATCAAAACTAGAATTGATCGTCGCAAAGAGGGGTCCTCACAGACCATTTCTTCTTCAACAACTACACAAACACAACAAACTTACATTGGGGCACTTAGAGGCATGAAATCCCTAGCGAGAAACANGGGGGGGATTAACTCCTCTGCCTTCAAAAGACTACTCCTTCTAACCTCTCCGAACATTATTTTCATTCAGGAAACATTGGTTGATGGATAGAAAGCCAGATCTTTCTTAAACAATTTCCGACCAAAATGGATTACTTGCTCGGTAAACTCGTTGGGAAATTCTGGAGGTTTAGTTGCCTCTGGGACCCAACAAAATTTGATTTAAACCTCTACCTGAGATGTGGGGACATCCTTCTTACTGGAACCTTCCTTTGGAACAATCTTCAGATCAGCTTACTCAACTCTTACGGACCCTGCCAAAACATAAAACGTTTTTGGGATAGAGTGGAGTCCCGAGGATTGCTTGATCTCCCGAACCTTATCAATGTTGGGGATTTGAACTTTACCACAAGATTTGGCGAAATTTGGGGAGCCTCTTCCAACCAAGATCCCTTGGAAGATTTTTTCACCTCTCTCTTTCAAATGCATTGACTGGTTGACCTCCCCACGGATGTCTTGATACCAACTTGGTGCAATGGCAGAGTGGGATCAAATTATATAGATAAAAGGCTAGATCACTTCTACCTCTATGAAATTCTTTCCACAACTGACGGCATGATTAGATCCTGGATGAACACACCTTATCTCTCAGACCACGCTCCAATCATATTACAGTTTGGACTATCAGCGGTGCGCTTCTCTTACCCTTTCAAATTGAATTCCTGTTGGCTACATGAAAAATATTTTTTTGCTATTGTTAACTCTGTTTGGAAAGACCCAATTTCCAACAAGAATCGAGTATCCAACAACGAATTATTTGGAAATTAAAACATCTCAAATTCTGTATAAAAAGTTGGGCTAGGAAGCATAGAAGACACACGCTACAAAATTTAACTCAGATAGAGCTAAAACTCAAAGAATTACAACAGACCGATCCTATGGATGGGCTCGCAGGGGAAAAGCACCATCAAACAAAACAACTTGAACTTGAAATAAATAAGATTCTTCTGGATGATGAAGCTCTTTGGCGGCAACGTAGTAGAGAAAATTGGATCAGATGTGGAGACCTCAATAACAAAAAATTTCATCGTTTTTCCAGCTCGTCCAGAAACAAAAATCACATATGGGATATTATCGATGAATCGGGTACACATCATAGTGGACAACATGCCATCAAGACGACAACTTCTAGATATTTTAAATCTTTTTATGAAGTTAGACCATAAGCACATCCATAAGCACTTGTCGCGGTTGCTCAACTATACCCTCGCTCTGTCACAATAGAGGATTCCTCAAATTTGGACAGCCCTTGTACATTACAGGAGGTCTTGGCCGCACTAAAATCCTTCTCAAAAGATAAAAGCCCGGGCCGAGACGACTAGACTGTTGAGTTCTATTTACATTTCTTTGATATGGTGGGGGATGAGCTTCTAGAACTAGTGGAAGATTCCAGACTCCAAGGTAAGATCACTGGTGCACTTAATTCTACTTTCTTTACTCTTATACCAAAAAAAATCACTCGACTACTTTGGGTGACTATAGACCGATTTGACTTTGCAATCTTTGTTACAAGCTCATATCTAAAATCATCGCCAATAGAATTAAACCTATTCTTTCCCGGTCTCTGTCTGGTGAACAACTTGGTTTTTTAAAGGGTCGTCAAACACTTGATGCCATTGCCACTGCACAAGAATGCTTGCATAGCATCAACCATAAAAACTCTCATGCACTCAGCCTCAAACTAGATCTAAAAAAAGCTTTCAACTGCATAGACTGGGACTATCTCAGACTTACTTTAACTCAGATGGGATTCAACCACACTACTATTACTTGGATCATGAGTTGTGTCACAACTGCCACATTTGTTGTGCTGGTAATGGCGAACCTTCCTCCTTCTTCCACAGTGGCAGAGGTCTACGACAGGGCTTCCCTCTCTCACCGCTACTCTTCATTTGTGTTATGGAAGGTTTAATCCTTCTCCTCAAAAATATCCAATCAGAGGGCAGTATTACAGGGGTTAAAGTCTCCAGGTTGGTCAGGATCCTACACCTCCTCTTCGCTGACGATATTCTCATAATGACTAATGACAGTCCACTTGAATGGAGGGTAATTGATGGTATTTTGAAGACCTTCTATTGTGCTACTGGCTTACTTATCAACTGGACAAAATCAACTCTTCATTATGCAAACATCCAAGAACAAGCTTTGGATCAATTGAAGGCTATATTTCCCCACAACTTCATACACCTTTCACAAGGCCTCCACTACCTTGGTTATTTCATCAAAGCCAACCATTATAAGACCTCTGACTGAGACTGACTCGTATCTAAGGTGGAAATAAATTAGGCCACTGGTGCTACAAATGGCTATCTATTGGAGGTCGCTACACTCTCATTAAGGTTTCCCTCGAAGGACAATCGGTTTATTGGATGGCACTCATTTCCATACCCACATCGGTCCTGGACAAGATCAGGAAAATTACTTTCTTTGGTCGGTTACCAAATATCAACACAAGCAACATCTCTATAATCGGGAAATCCTGGCTTCTCCAAAAAACAAAGGTGGATGGGGATTTTGAAACATTTTTAACTTCAGTAAAGCCTTGGCCGCCAATTCTCTCTGGTGCACATTGACCACAAAAGGCATCTGGAGCTCTGTGATCAAAGACAACTACTTGTGTTACACATCTACTGCATCTTGGCTCCGCACAGGTTCAACTCTCACAAGAGCAGCATCCCATACATGGAGAAATTTAGTGAAATCGACCCACTGGATCTAGAATTGGTTATGTTGGATGCCAAGCTTGGGACATTCCATAGTAATTGTCAAAGACTCTATTACTGGTCTCGATCCACATAAATTTTTTCCCTGCCTTTAATTGAACACCTGCACACAAAAAACATACACTTCCTTTATCAAGCATCGTTATATAATGCACACAGATGTATGACAGGCAGCTAGAAATCAAACCACGAATTGGCACTTCCGCCCGAGTTGAATGTGGAGTGGGCAGGTTACTGTCATGATATTATACGAGTGGGTATCCATCTCAAAGAAGCGGAAGATCACATCATGTGGGTAGGCGCAGACAGATCGAGCCTCATCTCAATAAAGAACATATACACAAGGATCAACAACACAATCTTGCTAAATAATATCTCTGGCTGGCGTATGAATCTCTGGAGTTGGAAACTACCATTAAAAATCAAACTTTTTAACTGGCTAGCCGCTGAAAATAAAATCCCCACCTGGGATAACCTTCAAAGGAAAGGCTGGACAGGCCCTAACCTTTTCCAACTTTTTTACAAGGATGCAGAATCAGTCTCTCATCTATTCACTCAGTTCCATTTCACTCGCCAAGTTTGGAATAAAATTACTCTATACCAACACATAACTACAACTTGGACTGGGATCTCCTTACCCGCTTGTCTAGACTATTAGACATCCATCGAGCGCATCTACACACATCTTCCACTTTTGGTTAACTGGTTTATTTGGTTGGCCACAAATACCAAGATTTTCGACAATAAATCCCATATTGCAAACTTGGTTGCTTATAAAACTCTTGGCATGTTCCAAAATTGGAAAGCTATTCGCCCAACCATTGGGAAAAAAAAGACTTTAATCATCCCATGCATTGTCGAGGATACTCCTATGGGCTGCTTCGATGGTGCATCTCATCACAATGGAAATTTGTGTGGTGCAGGTGGTCTGATTAGAACAAGTAAAAACTCATTCTTCAGATGGACTTTCTACTGTGGCACGAGAACCAACACAAGGGCCGAGCTTTTGGGGGCCTGGGCATCTCTAAATTTGGCCACAGTCGTAAACATTGAACATCTACAACTGATCGGTGATTCTCGAGTCATCATTGATTGGCTAAACCACATTGGAAAGCTCCACTCGATTTCTCTTTTGGCCTGGATGGACCACATCAAATCCATACAACGCCATTTCAAGAAGCTCACTTTCACGCATGCCTCCCGAGAGTACAATAAGGAAGTAGACCTGTTATCCAAGACAACACTACAGAAAAAAGCAGACATGATCACCTACAATTAATGGCTGGATGGCCATGAGGGGCCCACACTTGTCATCAAAATATTTTAAGTCTGGAGGCACTGGTCTCTGTTGGGTTATTATTTCAGGATTTTATCCTTTTATGGGGCATCTATTTCGAACATGTCTAGCTTTCTCTTGTAATATGAAATATATATTCTCTGTAGCTATGTTCTTTCACCTACGCATTGGTTGGTAGACCATTTGTAGGAGAAAGATTCTCCATGCTAGTCTTATTTCTTCTATGTCCATGTAACTGTTGAGAGAACATATTATATTCTTTAATATAATTGAGTAATTTTTTCTCCTGGAAAAAGTGAATAAAAAGTGCTTTTGAAAGTACGTAAAGGAGTATCAAGAATATTAGAGAAAGATATCTACCAAGTCAAGGAGCTTAAGTCTTATTATTATTAAAAGGATATTATAAATAATCATAAGGTCAATTGACGAAAATAAAAATAGATTTTAATGAAGACATATTTTCTAGTAAAATTTGACAAGATAAATGCATCGGATTATTGATATTTAGAGGAAATATTCAAGAAAAAAAAATTAGCATCCACATTTTTCCAGACAAGAAGAAAAATCACATCAGTGTCAATTTGGCGAATCAATTAATAATTCCAAAAGCAAGTGTAATTGAAACAAAAGGTCTTTTTGACAATAAATATGAAATCAAGGACTTACAATTGACACTTGAGGATTATAAACTTGTATTGAAATTCGAGGTTACAACTATATATCAAAAAGAGATTGATATATTTCTCGGTTCAACTTGGTTAGAGAAGTTGGGTAGATTAATATTAAATTTTGAGAAAATGTTTTTGATGTTTTCATACAAGAAGAAAAAAATAAAATGATATGACGTCTCAATGAAGTCAGATTCAATATCTACATCAAAAGATCTTGATCAGATCTCAAAAATGTTACTTCGCGATAACCAACAGTCAATACTTGAGATTCAAAAATATTTTGACAAAATTGTCATAGATAAATATGTAGAAATTTATCGTCTAAAAATTCATAATCAAAGTTTACTCACCCAGATTAAGAAGATAAAGAGTGATAAGAAGATGCTACAAGACAAGTTAGAGAAACTTATCAATAAGGAATCATTGGTTGATAAAGAGACAATGATTGAACCTATGGAACTAGAGAAGT
>WSFP011593076.1:0-10141 GCA_009831015.1 Picea engelmannii
TAAAGGGTTGGGACAATGGGAATGTGCAATTGGGTAGAGTTTCTTTACTCTTATTCTCCTCTTCCAAATGTGACCCCTAACCCTTCTTTTATAGGCTAGAAGAAGCTAGGTATTTGGACAAACCCTCGGTCATGCATGGCCAGGAGTTTCAGTTAACTCACCCAAAGCTGTGTGTTCTGTCAGCAACTTTCATTTTTTTGTGCTTTTGTAGGTCCACGTGGGTTGTTTTAGGTCAGCTAGCATGTACACACGTGCAGTAATGGAGTAGGGCACGTGGACCCTTATAAAAGAGGTTTTTTAAAGAGTTGTTCAACAGTGCTTTGGCAAAGAAGGGATCTGAGATGGCCTGATTCCAGGTAAGCATGTATGGTGCAAATTAGGGTTATAACACCTATGCAACTAATCTAGGCTTTGCATCACTTGAGCATTTATTTGATTTTGATCTCTCATCATCTTCTCATTGTATACCTTGTAACTTTTCATTTATATATTCAAGCTTCTCATAGTATCTAATAATGTTTCTTGTTCCCATATATTCTTATGCCCATTTGATTTTGTCTCTGCATTACCAACACTGATATTTTTACCTTTGGCTTGTTTCTCATGATTGAAGGATCCCTCTCCTTCTTCCATGTCCCAAATATGCATTCTTATCTTGGACCGATATGTTTATATCCTTAATTCTACAAAATGTGCAAGAAACCAATTTGTTAGAGTTATGCATGTTATGGAAATCTATAAATTTATTCTACATGCCCTTTTTCTACTTATTTCATGAATAATTATATCACGGATATTTCAATTGTAATAATTCCAAGTTGTTCTCCTCAATTAAATCTCAGTTGTTGATCTATTAGTCATCTTTAGTTATAGCCACCATTCGATCAGATATTGGATTAATCTCGACCGTCGATATTGTATTGACATAATCACCATCGAGCTAGATCATATCTCTTCATCTTTCATGACCTCCAAATTACACTCTCAACTTCCACCGCACTCGTTTTGCACCTATACTTAGAATATTTTCAATATTTTCTTCACAGGCCTAAGGTTCTTTTATTTATCCCTCTGCGGAATCCAAAATTCAACCCCATGTTCTTTCGCACTCACTTTTTACTTACACTTATTAAGTACAAGACATCTCGAGCCATCAAATCTCTCATCCTTCAGGCCATCTAATTTGTGACATGTGGTGACCTTTTGGCCGCTAGATCTGTGACATGTGGAAACCTCCTAGCCATCTAATAAAATATCCATATTTATTCATTGTCTATATCTCACCATGGGCCTAAGCCTTTTTCTGATTCCTGATACTTAACCATTTATCAATATTTCATTGTGCTCTGTGAAATGTTTAACACTTAGTCAATTTTCAATATTTTGTCGCGGGTCCGTGGGTTTGCAAGGCCACCTCACTTTTTCATTAACCCAGATTCTCTGTTGTTTTCATCACCTCTACAAAATCTCAAAACTTAGTTGATTCACAAATCTTCTCATGCATATGTTGCAGTCAAGGTGTCCTCCACGTGGCTTCCACTAATGTGGAATTCATCTGAAATTATACATGGTGTTGATGAGGTTGCTACAATGATGCTGACATGGTTGAGTTGGTCAGTAGAGCACCAGGACCTCATATTTTGATATTAACCACTGATCTCTAGAGGTAAACAATTAGGATTCATCCATCTTTGAATCCACATTTCTTTCTCACAAAATTTCATTCCCATACGCAGGGTTCGAGACATTCTTTCAGAAATTTAACGACGGATAGTTGTATTTGCACTAAGAGATACTTCCATGCATAGAAATATTCTATACTCCTCATTATTTTTCAATTTGCAAGGTAAAATATTTCATGGAAACAATTTTTTTAGCGTGCCTTCAAGGCCCATTGCTTTCACCTACAACTCTGATACCAATTTGTCATGTCCACAGCCACCAGGATAGGGCAAGATACTTCAAGAATGCTCTCCAAGAACACTTTTATACCAATATATCGCATCCCTAGCCACCAAGATGGGGTACACTAATCCAAGGATGCTTTGATACCAATATGTCACACACCTTGACCAGGAGGGGCCTCAGGAGCACGCGACTCCAAAAAAAAACAGTTATTTATTTTTCTAATTATCACACAATAGACTTACGGTTTCTTGGAACTCCTATGTTCTCTTGAATCTGTGATGAGACCGTCACCAGTAAAACCCAAGAGAATTAGTTTATAAGTCTCGATAGAGAGGCATGCAATCACCAACAGGTTGGGTCTCTAAGTAACAAGAATCCTCTCCAATATTTATATCAATCTCTGATAACAAAATTGATTCAAGAATGCATGCAGGAGATAAGATAGCAAAACATGCATTTAACAAGAATCAATCTAAAATATTAAAGAAGATTTATCATGTATTGCACAACCGTATCTAGTAAGAAAATACAATGGATATGCAATTCTTAGAAATTATAATCATTACACGGTGGAATTACAGATATAAACAGAGATGTTGGCCCTTGACCAAGTTTTGAGGATCCTTGGTCATATTTGACCTACTTTTGGGACTTCGACGGACTGTCGAAGGCGGAGCGCAAGTTGAAGAAGATATCGCGGGATCTCAACCCATTTTTAGGTATTTTTGGGTTTTGGGCTTATGTAATAGGTATGGGGATGTCGTCCCATGGGTTTACCCATGTTTAGTCCTCTTTTGTAATGTATAAATAGAAAGCTAGGTGATGTAAGTAAGTGTGTGTATGTATGCTAAGTGCAAAGGAAAAAGTGTGTATATGTATGCTAACTGCAAAGGCACAAGTGTGTGATACCAACTTCTAAGTGCAAGTGATAGTGTACATGCTTTGTGCATGTTGTGGGAGACTTGCAAGCCTAAGTGCAAGTGACTGTAAGAGATTGAGTGAAAACTTTGTGATGTAACCTAGCTCGGGGAAGGAGGATCTGGTGAGGTGTGTGCAGATCTTTTGTCCTATGCAGAGTAGGACCTTATGGCTCTGTGCATGTAGTTGATTGCCCGAAGATAATAAAAAAGAAGAAGAGTTGGTGGGCGTAGCCCCAGGCTGGGGGTGAACCACATATATCCCGTGTTGATATGCTTTGTGCGATGTAGTGATGTGTTTATGTGTTTACTTGCTTAAGTGCTTTGATATAGATGAATGATAGATACATTTGTTAATGCTTTGTGCTTTGTGCTTAATAATATGGTTGAATGCTATATCTAACCTATGTGAATGTGCTTAGTGCTTGGATATGCTAGATCTGGGTGAAAACTGTGGTGCTCTGTAATTAGGGTTTTATCTACGAAGTAAATACTGGTTAAATATTTATGAACTGTAACTACTAAGTTCTTTGTTATGGTGTTGTAATCACAAATCTATGTCCCAGCTAAGGTTGTAGACATCTGATTCCTGCAACCACCCCTGCCTCTACCTCAGGTGAGACTTCATTTGCTTCGCAGGTGTTGTCTAAAGGGTCGGTAGTTAGGGTTTTGTTGGTGCGTTGTTGTAGTGTTCAACCCTGGGTCTGCCCCTGTGCCAACAAATGGTTTCGTTGTCGGGACGTGAAACTATCATTGTTGGGAACTGAAGAAAATAAATCTCTGTGCGTAGATCTGTTGCTTTAGTGTGTAGTAGTCTACTCAACTTGTGAATCTTTGTGCTAAGAAGAAAAGTCAGATCTAAAGAAAAGAGGTAAGATCTGAAGGCTTTGTGTTTTTTAAAAGGTAAGAACAGTGAAAAAGTTTTGATTGAAACAAGGAAAGATGAGTGGAAATTTTTGTTCCAAAAGTATGGATCTAGGTATGTTTGATAAATTTTGTCCTAGTTTGAAAAGTAGGGCACAAATAGATGAAATAAGGTTTGATATGAGTAGATATAACAAAAATAATGAAAGATATGTTATTCCTATGCATAGAAATAATGGTTGGACTAACAAATGGATGTAGGAACCTAGAAATAATTTTTTGCAGGTTAGCTACTATGATCCTAGTGCACAGTAAAGGAAAGGTTGGGGATCATTTCAAAGAAAAAGAAGATTAAATATTTGTTATAATTGCACAAGACCGAGACATCTTGCTAAGGAATGCCCTGGTAGAAGACCTAGTTGTATTTTTTTTCAAGCTATGGATCATGAAGTTTTAGATTGCCCTAAAATGATTGCTAAGGTTGAAAGAATGAATATGAGACAAGAAAACCCTGAGGAAGATCAAGAAACTAAGACCATGACAGAACCCCAGAAAGAATTAGATACCATATTACTGCAAATGAAAGAAACCCTGAATGATCACTGAAATATCAACTTATCAGAGATCTTCAAAGAAAAAGAGTGCATAGAAACAAGAATAAGAGACTTTGGCATAGATTGTGTTCTAGATGAGGGAACACAGGTGAATATTATGATAGAAAGAACCTAGGAAATTTTAGGAAAGCCTGCTATGATTCCTTCATTAGGAGGAATAGGATTATTTAGAGGAAAGTTTATTACTCTATGTGGAAGACTCACCTAGATAGTTATGAGTTCTCATGGAACTACGATAGAGGAAGATTTTGAGGTTGTTAAATTCATTGAGAACAACACCCCATTTTCTATGTTATTAGGAAAACCCTGTATTGAGAGAAATCGGACCAGAAGAAAAGAAGAGGAAGTCTTAGAACAAAAGAAGCAAGAATTAAAAGATTTCATGACTAGGATTATAGCACACTTGATTGAAGAACAGGAGAATAGATCAAAGATATTTAAAACCGGAAACTTGGATGTCGAAGTTGAATGAACACAAGAAGATTCACAGAAGAACAAAGCACCTACCCCAGACAGAGAATAAGTATTTCCTTTGAACCCTATGAAATAATCTCGACAAATTGAAGTTACTATACCAAAAGGAGATAAGAATCATAGTGGAAAGAGGAATACCGAGACAAAGATAACCGGGAAGAAGGCTAGAAAACTCAGTAAGAAGAGAGAAAAGATAGAAAAGTTATTGAAGGTCCCAGAGGGGACTTCACAGAGGGAAGGTTTGGAAAATTGGAACTTCTCCAGGATATTAGAACATCACAACATGGCAGAGCGATATAGCCATTGAAAGCACTATAACTCTTAGCCTGATGCCCCAAACAGTTAGAAAAGCAATTATGACCAGAAAGCTCACCATCGGACTATTGGGACCGCGCCGTAATGGAAAGAACTGCATTAATGAAGGCCTCTTATCCATTGGAGAAGATCCATTACATCGATGTCTACTTATTTCATTGATTGTTGCACCGATAACATCGATGTATACTTATTCTGTTGACTGTTGCATCGAGAACACTTTTGTGAATTGTATCCAAGACAACAACAGAACTAATTGCTACCACGCTGTATTTATTGAGATCGACACATGTTCCACTGCTTTGAGCATTCATTCATCCACATGAGTTATCCAATCTCATATTTTTTGTCAGACGAGCTCAGCAACGCAGATAAATTCATCGAAGAAGTTCTAATCAACCTTATGGCAGAGAGAGTGATGTCCATAGAAGTTCAAGCTTCATCGACGCAAGGAGTGCAAGCCTCCCCATCAACTGCTCGTAGATCCGGACCATCCCACGTTGCAAACAAGAAAAGAACCAAGAACAGAGATGACTTAGTGAATGTGAAGTTAATCCCATTTGTTATGCCCGGTTACATCCCACCTCTAGCGGGCGCAGTGAATCGTGACAGTGTCCCGAGGGACTTTGACTACACAGTCATCACGGCGTACCTCCTGAAGGGGATACGCGCAGTCAAACCATAGTTGGAGAGGATTCCAACCTTGAATATCAATGACTATAATCTAGGGTACCGCAAGACCTACGGCATGCTCATGCCTCACAAGTACTTGACTAAGATGAAGGGAAAGAGATCGAAGATCATTCCCCAGCCATGGACCATGAACATCACGCAGTCCACTATCCTTAATGTCATGAAAATTCCACACTTTGGAAGGAACCATGAGGTTAACACATGCATTAAACTCTTGTTGTCGTGCTTCAATGGTGGTTATTTATGGTTAGACAGACGTATTACCGTCAATCCGGCGTTGATCCATAGGATCATCGGATTGGACATACAGGAAACCGACCTGCAGGACTTCTACCCAGGGAAGGTTGCAGATCGCACCCTGGCACAAAAGATTAAATACATCTATGGAAATGTAGAGAAGGGGATGTGATGCTACAAGGTATCCTCCATTCATAATGGTGCAGTGTGCCTCACTTTCTAGTTGATTTCTAGTAATCTAGTCTGAAAGAACAGACCCACATAGGTCACAGGGTTTGTGGTTGACCTCGCAGGAAAGTGCATGGAGGGATTACAGATGAACTAGGTGAAGTAATTAGTCAACCAGCTACAATTTGATTGTCATGAAGCTTAGGATCAGGGCTATGAGTTCCACTTTAGTTGTATGTTGATCCTCATCGCGTTTACAACTTGGGAGATGTTGGAAGGTGCAACCTTCCCAGACATCGAGATGTTTGAGCCGCTCGCTATGAATTTCACCACGCTCTGGCACTCGAGTGGCATGGGAAAATAGTGGCAGTCGAATGCAGTATTCCATACCTACTACCTGTAGCTAAAAAGGGTTATCGAATCGTTCCCCCAGATGACACCAAACACTCTGGACATGTTCATACCCCTTATGAAGTTTCGCGCAGATAGGCATTTCATTTATATCACCACGCGCACAGACGAGAATAAAGAAGAGCTCCAGTCATACTATAAGCTCACTGAGGAGGACCTGGAAGAAATCACTAGGGAATGGAACACAAAGTTCCTTATACCAGTTGCTAAGGCAGAATTTTCTGACCCAAACCTCATTGGAATCCCGGTAGTTACCCACGAGGAGTATAATGCACCCAACAGTAGCAGAAGCAAGAAGAATGAATATGTACAAAAACTGAGCAGCGCCTCAGATTCACCTGGCGGAGGAGGAGGTGACAAGGTGGATAAAGAGGAGATAGAAGAAAAAGCAGGGAAGAAGATAAGCAGGAGCAAGGAAAAGTAACCCCGCCATGGAACCCCCTTCATGACGTAAATCCATCGAAGAAAAGGAAGGTTTCCCCCACGAAACCTACATCGTGGAAGAAATCCAAAGAAATCAAGCCGAAGCTTCAGAATGTACTCACGATCGATGACTTCAATTTCATCATCGTAGCCATATCATACGCCTCGCATGACATTTTGCAGAACAACGAAGCCAAGTAAGAAGCCTTGTATGACAGAATTGCAACAGAGCTGAGAAGGGTACATCAGGCACTTCACTCTAGCCGTGCAGTATCCACTGTGCCCCCGCCATCAGAAGAACCAGAGTTGGGAGATGAGCCTGCCCAACTCTGCAAACTAGCTGATGCGACCGAAGCCCACCTTCGTCGAGTGAAATAAGAAAAAGAACAGGCCACAGTGGCCCTGAAGAAAGCACAAGAATAAATTTTAGAGCAACTTCAGGTTGCACAAAAGGAGAAAGAGGACCTTCAAGCCAAGTTTGAATAAGAGAGAGTGCAAGCCAAGCAAGAAAAAGAATATTTGTTCACAGAACAACAGGGAGTCAAAGAAGAAGTCGATAGAGAACTTCGCTCTAATACAGTCTTAGAGCCAAAGGTAGAGGATCGAGTGGAACATCAAGTAGCGCAGCTCGCAGAATCTATCCATTAGCTACAATAAAGAATATCAGACTTAGAGCTCCGAACAGTGCCTAACACTCTTTCGAATGTACGAGATCAAAGAGAAGAAAATGCTTGAAGTGTAGTTGAAAGACTCAAGGCCCTCTCCATGGAATTTAAACAACTAAGTGATCACAGTGCCTAGACTTATGAGCGACTCACTAAGGATTATGAATTAAAGGCACTAGAGTCACAACTCCAGGAGGCAAAGCAGCAAGTAGAAATAATACAGGCATAGTTGAAACCCCTATCAGCAGTCGAAAGGATGAAGCGATCCCAAGAACAACGTAATTCCCAACAATAGGTCCACACCATTTAGAGAAGAGTAATGGAAGTGACTCAGAGACTCCAACCAATTCAAGATGAGGCTTGCCAACTATTCACAGAGATTGAAACACAAGGAGAAGAACTAGAGCAAGTCGTCACTGCAACTGAACAACGCTTGGAGAGACCTATCAATGAAGCAGTTATCCAAGAGTTCATTGAACATGAGGCCATGGCACAACAACAAGCCGAAGTAGCTTGAGCCAAGATAGAGGCTTTCGAAGCAGATCTACCCAGACCAAAGTGACTTGGGATGAGTCACAGGTGAGTGTTGGGGTCATGTTGTCCCTTAACCAAGTTTTGAGGATCCTTGGTCATGTTTGACCTACTTTTGGGACTTTGAAAAACTAGAAAAGGTGGAGTGAAATTCGATGCGGAGATCGCGGGATCTCGGCCCCCTTTTAGGGATTTTTGGGTTTTGGGCTTATGTAACGGGTATGGGGATGTCATCCCATGGGTTTACTCATGTTTAGGCCTCTTTTTTAATGTATAAATATAAATCTAGATGATGTAAGTAAGTGTGTGTATGTATGGGGATGTCGGCCCATGGGTTTACCCATGTTTAGGCCTCTTTTGTAATGTATAAATATAAATCTAGACGATGTACGTAAGTGTGTGTATGTATGCTAAGTGCAAAGGCACAAGTGTGTGTATGTATGCTAAGTGCAAAGGTACAAGTGTGTGTATGTATGCTAAGTGAAAAGGCACAAGTGTGTGTATGTATGCTCAGTGAAAAGGCACAAGTGTGATACCAAGTGCTAAGTGCAAGTGATAGTGTACATGCTTTGTGCATGATGTGTGAGACTTGCAAGGATAAGTGAAAGTGACTGTAAGAGATTGAGTGAAAGCTTTGTGTTGTAACCTAGCTCGGGGAAGGAGGATCTGGTGAGGTGCATGCAGATCTCATGTCCTATGCAAAGTAGGACCTTGTGGCTCTATGCATGTAGTTTATTGGCTAAAGATAATAAAAGGGAAGAAGAGTTGTTGGATGTAGCCCTGGGCTGGGGGTGAACCACATATATCCTGTGTTGCTATGATTTGTGCGATGTAGTGATGTGTTTACCTTATTAAGTTCTTTGATATAGATGAAACATAGATAGATCTTTTAATTCTTTGTTCTTAATAATATGGATGAATGTTAGATCTAACCTATGTAAATTTTCTTAGTCCTTGGATATGCTAGATCTGGGTGAAAACTGCAGTGCTCTATAATTAGGGTTTTATCTATGAAGTCGATACTGGTTAAATAATGATGAACTGTAACTACTAAGTGCTTTGTTAAGGTGTTGTAATCACATATCGGTGTCCCAGCTAAGGTTTCAGAAATCTAAGTCTTGCAACCACCCCTACCTCTACCTCGGGTGAGACTTCATCTGCTTCGCAAGTGTTGCTGAAAGGGCCGATAGTTAGGGTTTTTTGGTGCGTTGTTGTAGTGTTGAACCCTGGGTCTGTCCCTATGCCAACAAGATAAATCACTTATCTTAAAGATAACAATAACCAACTAGTTGCAAGACAAGGATGTTCCACCCAACCATAGGAACTATTGTTCCAAGTCTCAATAGTGGGTCACCCTTGAGCCAGGGCTATGAATCCACAAGGACAAGTTCCAAGGTGACACTTGACTTCCCAAACCAGTCAACACTCGAGCTCTCACAGGTTTCTCCGCACACACAAAAATCCAAAGTACACCATCCCTCTTCTTTCTAGCCTGCACAACCCAAGAGCATGGACCTCCTTCTATTCCATCCAGTCCCTCAGGTTCTCCATGTCCTTTCATGGCTCTATTTCTTCTGGTCCAAAATATTTATGTTTGTTGGGTATGTGTTATATTCTTTGCATGAGTAGTTGTGTCTGAGCGTCTGCGCCAGGCGCGCAAGTGGGTTAGAGGGGGGGGTGCAGGGGGGCGGAGCCCCCCGCGTGGAGGTTCGGGGGCAGCGCCCCCGAAAAATTTTTTCGAGATGACATATTTCCGTTGGGATGACATATTTCCGGGACGACATATTTCTGGGACGACATATTTCCGAGACCACATGATATTAGGTGGTTTTTCGGCACATGGTTTTTTGCCGATGGTTTTCTATTTCCGGTTAAGGAATTAGGGTTTTGGACTAATCCAGGTCATTGGGTTAGGGTTTTG
>WSFP011593077.1:0-10141 GCA_009831015.1 Picea engelmannii
CCATAAAGAATTAAAACAGTTTATGGTTCTGCAAATCGTAATCACAGAAATAACAATCACAAACCAGAGAACACAGTAAAAGATCTTGAAACATAGAAAATGGTATAACGTACTCATGACTTGGATTTTCTGATATTCAAACGGCACTCAAGCTGGTATATACAGAGTATCCTTTATTGATACAAGAATAAAAAGAATTTGTGATTCTGCATATCATCACAGAAATAATAATCACTATCCAAAAAAACATAGAAAATGCTGTAGCGTTCTCATGATTTTGAATTTCAGACATTATAACGGCATTCATACCGGTCTCCTAGAGAGTGTGGCTACTCAGCGTTTCTTGATTTTTTTCTGCTTGCGAGTTTTACACCCTGTTCTGATACCTGTGGACGATTCCATGTCACTATTCGGATAGTCATTCTTGATATAGAAAAAACCAGCAGACAGCGGCCGTCCAAGTCCATTAGTATGAGCAAAATATCTGGTACTGAAGTTCTCCCGTAAGACGGGCCGAGTTAAGGACTGAGATGCATTCTGCTTGAACAATGCGAATACCATCATGCAGGTATCCATGGGTCTTGGAGCTTCATAGGTAATCAGACTCCGCCCGGTCAGATCTAATATTGCAACACAAATGAACAGCTTAGATATTGATAATTATGGTAAACATTAATACGCAGTCGAATTCGATCCAACGATTTCAAGTTCAATGAAAGAAAGACAACGGCCATGATACCCATATCATCACCATTCTCGGTGAATGTACAATTTGTAAGAAGCCTGCACAACGTAGCGATTAATGCTGTCATTAAATTAAATGGAATCCGGTGCTATATTTTCAGAAATTTGCTTGAGGATTATAGCATACCAGTGCAAATACTGGATCGAAAGATTGTCAGGATCAGGCTCCGTCATCACCTGGTTATTTGGATTTATGAAAAACATTTTCTCCACGGAATAAACAACTGTGGTGAAATATATGACGAAATTATAGGAATTTAACCTACTTACCAATACGAATTTGGAGTTCTCAAAGATTTCTTGGGGATCATTATCATCGTCATTGTAATAAAAAACTTCAGGTTCGCTGTGCACATCAGCGGGCGATACTACATCACCCAGGTTGATTTGCTTTTGGCCGTAGACCGGATAGAACATGATAAGAGGATAGAAATCGTCCAAAACGCGTCCAATAACTCTTGATGCCAAGGGCTGCTGCCTTATTTCTTCCATTCTTTGTTTAAAGCAGGAAGATCTCAATTGAAAGCAAGTAGAATGAAAGAATGGAAGGCGCTTGCGAAAGCAAGGAAGATACTGAATAAAATGGAATTCGGAATTGACGAAGATACTGAATCGGCACGGAATAATTGGAATTCGGAATTGACGAAGAAAATGCGAAAGCAAGGAAGATACTGAATCGGCAAAGGAATAATTGGAATTCGGAATTGACGAAGAAAAGGAAATGAAGATTTCTTTTTCAAGGTGGCAGGACTAGTTCTCAATAGTGAGTGGGTAACGACGACTACTATCCGTTAGTGTTCACACATTCATCACCACCGTGTTCAAGAAAATGAAGATTTAAAAATTAGAAAAACATTTTTACTTTTTATTTTTTATAAAAAAAAGGCAAACATATTATTATTATTATTAATTTTACATTTATATAAGTTATTATGAAATTATCAATATACTACCAGCCCAAAATATAACAATCTATGTGTATTGGAATTTGCAAATCCATGGCCATAATCCCAAAACCATTGAAGCGATCCCAAGTTCACAATGTAATGTGGTTTTTGCTCTTTTTAATTTATTTATTTTGTTACTAAATAATTAAATAATTGAAAATAATAATTATATGTTTATTTGGGTATGAGATTAAATTTCAATTAAGTTTTAAGTTTTAGTATTTAGGTTTTATGTATTGGAAAAAAGTTAGGTGTTTTTAGATTTTACATTAATATAGATTTATTTTAATTCTTATCTATCAAATATTGAGAGGGATCAAATTGCTTGAAATGCAAACCTTTAACTTTTAGAAAAATATTTTAAAAAAAAGTGAAATATGAAATGTGGTGGAAAGTAGGAGGAGTTTAATTATCCATTGTGCTCAAGGTGCTTTTAATATGTTGAAAATGTGATGGGATTTTAATTATCTACTTTAGTTGAGATATCTCCATTGAATGCACCTCATTCCCCTCTCAAAACCTTTGTGTAAATTATGAACCTCACAATTGTGGTTACCACCAGATGGATTTTGCTTGGTTTGTGGTTGTTTTTGACATTTCGAGCCTCATCATTTACAGTTGGATCGTTGTTGCTCAATCTTTGGCTATTGTTGTTTATGTTGTGAGCTTCACCATTGCGGTCTACAATTAGATGGCCTTTTCTTTGTCTATGCATTTTTTATCATTAGCACTCTTTCACATTGTCCCTCCTCATCGATGTTGTGGGTGTGCTTTGGAATGGTTGTTGTGCTTGGTGCTATGTGGGAGGGTGGGCGTGTTGTTGGAGTTGGCAATTTGTAGGTTGTTATTCCCTACTTCATATTGTTGCATTAACATTCCATAGCTTTGGTTTTGGTTGGTTGATATGGGCGTGGTCATGGGTTACTTGGTCTTTGACATTGAGGATAGAAGACTGTACCTAGATGCTTGTCAGTGTTGCATGTGTATTATGTGAGATCTACTAGGTGTTGTTGCCATTATCCTTGGTATTGTGTGTAATTTGTGACAAGGGTGTACATAATATGCTAATCCTAACCTGAAGCTAGCTTTACCATTCTCAAATCTATCTTATTCATGAAATAAATAACTCAAAGCATCAAAGAAAAATGTTTTCATGAACAAGAAATTACAAACACCCACAATTTTTTATTACCAAATGAACAGGGCGAAGATAACACTTGTGAACTGACATTGATGAAGACATGGTGGCGGAAAAGGGATAAAATGGAGGTTATGCTTGCCAATAGTGACATATTTCAATAAGACTATTGGAAATATTGCAAATTATTAGTTTTATGGTGATAACAAACCACCCCCCTAATGTGTGAGGTTTGGAGAAAATCGTATAACTAAAATACATCACGGTTTCTTTATTTAAGTTTATGGAGAACCAAGGAGGGAAAGGGGTATCCAAGGAAGAAGGACCTCTCCTAGAAGGGAAATGGAGAACCACTTGTCAACAACATGTCAAAAAGGTGATATGTGTACAAGATCTCAAGAGGGACAAGGTAAGCATAATGATACAATGTTGTGCCATTAAAGAAATAGGCCAAGCCGATGAAGAAAAATGGGGCCTCAATAAAATAAAATTACGATCCTAGTGGTGAGGTACTAGAGTATTAAACAATGAGATAAGCATTCCTACATACACATGATCAAAGTAATAGGGATAGGTCGAACATAGAAGCATAAGTACTACAACTGATCTAGATACATATGACTTTAATCTTTCTCTCCCCCTCCACGGGGTAGGGGGAAAGGATTATAAACAACCAAAGGATTCTTGTTAAACATGAAAAAGGATCTAAAGATTTGAAATGAGCTAGAAAGAGGGAAACTCAAATGAATGTCTCTTTGAATGGTAGAACCAAGCCAATAAAATCCAAGTAACTCCAACCGAGGCTAGATCACTCATACATATGTATGAATCTCAACTATGTGATAATGAGCATGTATTTGAGCACACAATATCTTACCAATTTTGAGAGTGACGAGGACTCAACTTGGTCCAAGGTAACCCATAAATGAGAAAAATGGGACCAAGGTACATAGGAATAAACCCTAGAATCAAGGTGATGGTGTCAAGGTACATAGGAATAAACCCTAGAATCAAGGTGATGGTGTGAATAGGGAAAACCCCTCTAGCACTTAGGAATAAGATGGAGTCCTAAGGACCAACATCCAAAGTACAACAATTAGAGCTATAGCTTTGAAAACAAATGTTGTGGCTCGAACATGTGGGGAGATACCTGAAGGGAAAATCCCTCGCAAGGGTAGGGAAAATTTTAATGACCCATGCTTATCTTTAAGTGTAGAAATATAAGAGAATCTTACTAATTATTAAAATACAATCCATACAATTTTTAGTGATACTTTTGTAAGAAAATTCAAATTTCTAATGGTTTTATACATTTTCTTGTAAATTTTGGTAATTTTTATAGTAAAATAATTTTATCCTATAGAATTTGGGTGGACCATTTTAGAAAAGAATGGACTTACTGAATCCATTTTTTGGGGAAAAAAATTGGAAGATTAGCCCATGGAAAAAATTTAGCTCCTAAAATTTCCCTTGCCAAGGATGATACAACCCACACATGTCTCAGAATTTTGTACAATCAACTAGACCACTAAATCATAAAGTGTACAAATTTCAATGGTGCAATAATGAGATAGATTTGAGCATGTGAGACAAAACCAAGTTAGAAAAAAATTATGATTCTCCGTACTTGGAGGAACCCACCAATGAATAACATCGGCCCAAGGTATACTGTCCTTTAAACCAAATTGTTAGAATACAAGTGTTGACGTCAATACTTTGCAACTAGAGGTCAATACTTTGCAACATTAGATGGGTAAAACTCATGGACACAAAAGTAAACTATTACATGACTCAAGAGGAACTGAAAAAACTCAATGGGACACAATGGTGACTCATTGCAAATTCTCTCAACAAGGGAAACAAAGGGATGCTATCATAAATGAAATAAGTTCCAAAGAAGAAAAATATTCTATTGGTATATGAAAAGGTGTGACATGAGGTTATGACATATCACTATGAAGGGAAAAGGGTCCCACCAAAATATATAGCCAATTTGTCGAGATACATAATAGCCCAAAGGAATCCAAAGAGGGAAGCCAAATGGGGAAATGAGGAGATAAATGACCTAGTAAGAAACCAAATGAATGCAATGTTGGAGGTGAAGACTACAAATGGAAGAGGATAAGTTAAGGACATGAATGTTAATATCCTTAGGGTTGGATGAATGGTGGTATAAAAATGAAGAATCACCATAGTATGGATGAAGTGGAGGGCTTGTGATATGTGATAATCCAATATATACCCACCAATAGTGTGGGAGTTTGATGGTAAATCTATCAACATGACAAGTAAAGATACATGAGGCTAAAATATGGTATGTAGACTAATCAGACTCCCGATATGAGGAAGATTCAATGGCATGGGAACCAAAATGAAACATGGAGAACTAAATTAGGGAAACCATGGAGGGAAGGCTCTATCACTAGGTAGATTCATAATTGCAACAAATGGATGGAATAACCCATCCACTCGAGCGAGGGTGATCCTATCAATTATTCCAAGGAGAATGAAGAGAAAATGAAATTTACTGAGGGTATCCATGTTATGCTAAATTTTAGTTAAGAGAGGTTTACTTGAATAGGAACACATTTCATAGAGAGACAAGGGATTCCATGGTGAATTTCTATACACAATTCAACTAATACCAAAGAAGAAAGGTGGTTATGAAAATAAAATCATTGCATAGAAATTTGAATGAAAAAATGAACCTACTTTATTTCTCCAAGGAAAACAGGGGTCTAGATGAAGTTTTAAAGAAGGAAAAATTGAGAATAGCCTTTTGAAGGGCTTGTAAATAAGATGCCAATGATGCATACAACACAACAATTAGAGATCATATGAGTCCATTTTAGGGAAATGAAAAATGAGGGTTTGATATAACTAGAGTTAAATCCCCAAATTCAAAATCATGTGTGCAAGATAATTTTGTAGAGACAGAGGAGGCCCTAAATATTGGCATGCTCATTTCAGATAAACATACCGTGGGAATTTAAGTTTCCAGGTTTCATGTTAGTGGTCATATCCTCCCTATCATTTCTAGCAGTTTACTTTTTTAGGATAGGTCTTGGCTGATCCTAGGGAGGCCCTAATCAATTTTTTTAGCTATAGCACAGTAAATGGGGGTGGTTTCTACACTTAGAGCATGAAAACTTCCCCTCGATTTCTACATTATTCTAGAACAAAAATAGAGTTCATTTCCACACTAGTTCGATGCAGTTTTTATCCGAAAGACTATGTTGGGAAGAAAAATTTGAAGGGTAAAATCTATACTAAACCTATATATGAGATGTACATAGGGTATGTATATGATAAACTATGGTTTTCTGTAGGTATGATTGGCTTCAAGGTACTATGGTGGGAAATATAATTTAAATAAATATGGTTCGTTGTTAGTGCTAACCAAGTTCTTCGAGGGCCTTGGCTTGACACATGTCACTCAATTATATTGAGAACCTATTGATGAGGGCTAGTGAGGGGCTACCCTCCTAAATAGTGTAGTATTGGGACATAGATACATTATATCTAATTCTTAATAGGACTACTGATGGTGGTATTCAAGGATACATAGAAAATAGTTCCTTGAAGGATTTGGTTAGAGGAACTAGTTCATACCCATGGAAATGATAATTTTAGGATCAAATATGATGTTATCTAGATTGTATATATATATTTCTTAGAGATATCAGTTGTATTTGTGGAAGTGGCGTGTATCATAGGGATCCATTAATCCCTACATAGGATTTTAAGAGGACTAATGATGCTTGTAGAGAGCATGTTGGTGAGTATCGAATATGGGTGGGCCTCGATGCTACTCACAATGACATAGTTCCAACTCACCTTCTGTTGTAGGGTGTTAGTGGGGGTATTTTCCTTTGGTACATTTATATGTGCATTGTTCTTTGAGAAGATACCAACTATTCAACCACATGTTTTTATTTGAGATGGAGGTCCTCACGAGCTAAGGATATGTGGTTGGGGGTAGTTGTTAATATGGGGAGGAATTGGGGGTTAAGGGAACGTGTTTCACCCTAAGTTTTTTCGCACTAGGATTGACTCCTGATACACATAGATGGTTATCATTGTTACAATATGAAATTCTAGGAAGATTCATAGTTACGGTTACCACTTGGATGGGCATGGGGCCTAGAAGGTATGGATGATTTGATTTGATTTGATTACATAGAGTAGACTGTTTCAATATATGGTATTGATGATATATTATTTGTGTTTGTAGATATTTCACTAGTGATATTGACTGAGCATTCCCACCATTGTGGGTGAGTGGATTGAGATGAACCAGGTCCATTGGGGCTAAGGTAGAAGGTTGACATTGACATAGTTAGGTATAAGAAATGGAAGACATGAGACTGATACTAGACCTATTGTTCCCAAGGGTGTTAGAGCATTTATGAAATGAGCTATATGAAACCTATGATGGATATTATATAGGAGAATCGCTTGAGTGGTTCTTTATTTTTAGGATAATAGTTATGGTCATATACTATGTCATATATCTATCGAGGGGGACTCATATCCATTGTCTTGTGACCCTATAATTTATGGGGATGGGGAACAAATAATTTCATGGGCCTTGTGCCATGTTATTTTGATGTATGTACCATGCTATGACCATGCCCTATATTTTGAGGGATGGATTCCATGATAAACTATGTGTGATGTTTTGTACATTATATATCTATATGAATATATACATATACACGATGTATGTATTTTTTTGAATTACAAATGTGTATCTTCAATCCATGTGATTTTATTTACAAATGATGATGCAAGGTAGATTATGTGTGAATGCAAAGTGTTATCATATTATGTATGCATGTGATAAATGTCAATCTAGAATTTTATTTACAATGGTATCTAAAAAAGTAATTTTTCTTTTAGAAACATGGCTAAATGAAACTGATTCAAATGAACATACCAAAAGATTAACTTATAAATATTTTCTAAAAAGGAAACAATTACACACATGCTAAACATCATTCAAAAACATGATGAGAAATTTGGAATTGAGGAAAACACATAGGTGATAGATGTGATGTTCAAGGGAACTATTAAATAAATCAATCACAATGTTGTATTTGGCTAGGTTATTGGTGGAAGGTCCAATACAAAGGTCATTGAAGTGGATGAGAGAATGCAAAGGGGTAAATATGTCCTGATCTATCAACTAAAGATTCTGTGAATAATGACTCACACCATTAACATAATTGATATAGTAACATGATGAGGGGTCCATTTTGAAGGCGCAAGAACACAACTTACGAGATGGAAAAGTTACAAAAAGGATCTAAAAACATATCTAACGTATATAAAAAATGAATTTTCTCCATAAAATAAAGAATTAGGGGTAAAACATATTTTGGTAGAATGCATTGTGAGATTTAGGGAGTATCTCCCCTTTTGGGTCTTATAAGTTAATATGCCCCCTTTCCTTAGACAATGTTTGACAATGTATGGTTCATTCCACAGTGCTTCAAACTTTCCTTGACCTAAGATATCATGGTCTTGGACACACAAAAGTACTAGATATCCTTTGAAAAAGACATGAAGGCGGACCTTTCATTTATACTAAACTTTAGAGCCCTTCTCGGTCCCTTCATGGTTTGCAATGTGACATGATGGTATTCATTGGTGCACTTCAAGATTACTAGTATTTTCTATAAATGAGTGGTATTAGGGAGGAGTTTTACAACTATGGATAGAGAAGATTTGGTACATAGTCTATAAAATAACCTCCTTGTCATGGATGACATGAAAGGGTATAAACCTAGTGAAAGTTTTAGTAGATTCCCTATAGGTCTATAAGGCATGGAAGAGAAACTGATTCCGCTTGGTCTTGTTCTTATTCATAATATTTTGGAGCATGGTTTTAAGGATTTTATTTACAGACTCAACTTGGAATTTCCCATATGGATAATAAGACCATGAATATTGGTGCTCAAAACCTAAGAGTGAAGCTATCTCTCTCTAGGTTTCATATTCAAAATGGTGGCCATGGTAAAAAACCAATTGTTTTGGGACAAACAAATGTGTAATGATGTGATTGAAAAAGAAATGAGATAAAATGGATGCAATGTTGTTGAATATTGTCATGAATTCATCCCATATCATGAATTAATTAACAACCACATGTATTTATGAATATTAGAAGAGGGAGGGTTACACTCCATGAAATCTATGACCCATTGCAAAAAGGGCCCACAATGATAATATGGTGCAACATAGCTAGTGGATATCATGCCTTAGGGGCATAGAGTTGAAATTTAGTGAAATGTTCATTTTCCTTAATAAAAACTATAAAGAGAATAGGCCAAGTATCATACCTAGTGGATATCATGCCTTAGGGGCATAGAGTTGAAATTTAGTGAAATGTTCATTTTCCTTAATAAAAACTATAAAGAGAGTAGGCCAAGTATCCTACACACATTATCTTTTGGTTAATAGACAACCGAGAAAGGTGGACACCACTATCATCTCTATGCTAGGTATTGAAGACCTACTCCACCTCAACATGAGTGAGACAACAATGCAACAAGGTATCTCTTCCTTGATGATAAATGTTATCTTCAATGAGGATATAGTGAGGATCCTAATGATTAATACATTATTTATTGTCATGTGACAAATGGGGACCAAACATTTGGGTTCACAAATAG
Source organism: Picea engelmannii (assembly GCA_009831015.1). NCBI lineage: Eukaryota > Viridiplantae > Streptophyta > Pinopsida > Pinales > Pinaceae > Picea > Picea engelmannii. The sequence goes on from WSFP011593077.1 coordinate 9,507, forward strand.
ACTAAAATATTGTCTTACAATGGGATGTTCTTGGATATAGAAAAAAAGTGTTCTTCCATAAAGTTGTCATTTTACAATGGGTCTGATGCACCAGTTAGGAGGTTGGAAATGAACTTAGATAGGCTCTAATTCTTTCTGACTCTTGGTTTCAATGAAATATAAGTAGAACTATTAAAATATAATAATCCAATGGACATACTTTCCTTTCATAACTTACTATGTCAATAGAAATGACATAGGGTTATAATTTGTGACTACTTTGGTTTTATGCACTAGAATGTAATGATGCAACTTTTAAATGGAGAAAAAAGATACCAAGACCAATTTATCGTCATGGGTGTAGGATAATAAAGGTTCAAATAGGTTCTTAATCACAGATGACATACTCACAACCATCAAGTCCATCATAAACTGATGCTCTAGCAATAAAAAAGTGTGAGGAAAAAATTTAAAGGATAAATCCTTATTAATGTAAATTACATGATGATGGCGAGCGAGAGAAAGAGGAAACCCTAACCCTCCAGCCGCACGCAGCAAACACCAGCATCGGCTACAGAGCGGACGCGGCGCATACCCTGTGGCACAACCACGCCAGAATCCACTGAAGCTTCACAATGGGAACGGAGGGGGGGGGG
>WSFP011593082.1:0-10141 GCA_009831015.1 Picea engelmannii
ATATATATATATATATATATAATCTTTTTTTTTCTTATTTAGATTTTATTCTCTCTCTTTCTCTTAATAAATTGAAGAGCATAAACATAAAGCATGTTTTATAGCACTTTCTCATTGCATCTCCATCAATGTTTTATTCTCTAGCACTTTCTTAGTTTGTCTCCATCACTGGCTCAATCCTTCCACCATAGCCTTCATCACTCCTTGTAATGGCCCAATCCGACACAAACTGACTAAGAGGGTTGTTGCTGGATGGGATCTGCCTCCTAATAGATTAATGATAATTTGAAAATCAATTTTCAATACATTAGATGCACAAATAATACACACATGAGATCTCTCGCTTTGAAGTAGACAAGTCCTTCAATACGTAACTATCAATGTGGGGGAAATCACACCCAAGGATTGATGTTCTGCTGAACCAATGCAACACCGAAATCCAAGTGATGCCCCCCAAGTAGGGATTAATCTCAATGGGAATATAAGGAAACATTTATTAATTTATCCTCTCAAGCCAACTCATTCTGCCCAACCAAAAGACATCAGTAGGTCACAAGAATCGAAGTGAACATAGCAAATTGTGTGGTGGAGAGGCCTCTACTATGCCACCATACCTCTCAGGGTTATGGTATGCAAGAACACTTACACTCATGTTCTTGGTACTACAATATCTACAACAATGGAGTTCTTCCTTCAATCAAGTGTTATGCTCAATGTTGGGATTTAGTACCCTCCTCAGGCTAGGTACACCCTAACCTCATCTTTTCCACTTAAACAATGCTGGAACAATTTTTAGACTACCTCCACTAATCATGGATAAATAACAATTCTTCTTTCTTGAGTCAACCACTAGCAAACATCCAACCCCCTTTCCAATGACAATCCTCCTATTTTTTATTCCCTTGAAAAGTAACAACTCTTTTCCAAAAAAACTCTTTATCTTCCCATCCCCCTAATTTTTTAACCCCCTTCTAAGATTATTTACCATACTTGAATAAAATCAGGGAGAAATTGGGGTTAGGGAAAAATATTGAGGTCGTAAATTAAATATTTAGTGAATTAAACCAAGACCCTTGGGCCTTAAAATCTAAATCAACTTAGGAACTATATTTCAAATGTTCTAGATGAATATTTCTCTTCCCAAATCTCACAAGGTACTAGCTTCTTGTCTAACTATCCTAATTAAGAAAAATTCCTTTCCCTGGGGTGTGGTTTCCACCACATGATTAACATTCATCTGAGCTACTCCTAACATCTAACCTAGATTGCTGTGGTTCCTTCCTTAAAAAACATCACATTACTTTACTTCATTGAAGTATTTATTCATGTAAAAACGTGGAGCATAACCATCATTAATATATTATATCTTTCAATCTCACATTTCCTAATTAATTATAATAATGCATGGATCACAATTATAAAATATACATCAAAATAACAATCCACATGTGAGTACTTAACATCATATTCTATTCAACAAGATAAATGATTGTTTAGAATAATTTTTCTGAGATGAACATTGTATTCAACATATAGTTCTAGCATTCACACAAAAAAGTGATAACATATGCAATCCAAAAAGAAGGTCCTTAACATGATAATGTAATAAGGAGATCCACCATGAATGTAAGATGCATAGAGACGGGGTGTTAAAATTTAAAACACTCCCCAACTCAAAAGGGCTATTTCCTCGAAGCCGAGTTATGATTAAATATATAAGGGTAAATTTCTATCATTTCTAATTCAAGTTCCCATCCATCATCTTCCTCAGAAAAATTTCCATCAAATGTACTCCATAGATGTTGTTGACTAAAGCCTATGATCATTAGGGGTTCGAAATGGAACTCCTCAACGCCCTTCATCTATATAACATCAAAATCTAAAACATGGTTGGGATCAAGCACATAGGTCTTAAGTAAGGAAAGTGAAAAACATTATGAATAATTAAATGTGATGGTAGGGCCAAATTGTAAGAAACTACACCAATTTGAGCCAAAATATCAAAAGGTTAAAAATATCTAGGTGTTAATTTCTTCTGTTTATCGTAAGGAATTTTTTTTCGGTTCACTTTAAGAAATACTTTCTCTCCAACTTTAAAGCTTCATTATGTTCTTTTCCTATATGTATAACTCTTTTTTTCTATCATATGTAGTCTCCAAACTTTGTTGCACATGTTTCACTATGCTTTCCTTATCTTCTAAGGTGCTACTCCCTCAATTCAACCATGCTTCTTGGTTGTCCCAACTAAACATTTCCATCCATATAGAGCTTCAAACAGACTCTTATTAAGAGAATAGTGGTAGCAATTGTTATAGGCGAATTCAACTAGTGGAAGATATCCTCCCCAACATCTGGGTTGGTTCATTATATACATATAAAGCATGCCTTTCAAGATTTAATAAAACCTTTCCATCTAGCCATTGGTTTTCAGGTGGTAGGTTGTACCAAACTTAACTTTATGTGCAATTCATGAAACAAATTCGAACGTAATTTTGAAGTAAACTTTGAGTCTTGATTTGGCACAATAATTTTTGTTACACCATGTAATCTCACCATCTTCCAATGAAGATTTGATTTATGTCACATGCCTAATGGGTTGTCTCAACTGGAATCAAAAGTGAAATCTTGGCTAAACAATGAATTACTACCAAGATAGAATCACTGGCTCTGGGAGTCTTCAATAATCCAAAAATGAAAACTATTGTGATTTCTTCCCATGTCTAGGCTAGTATACTTAAGGGATTTAATTACACATTGGATGTTGATGGTTCACTTTTATTTGCTAACATTCAAAACACTTAGCCACATATATTGTAGTGTCTACTTTTAATCCTATCTAGTAATACATGTGCTTCATGATTAGGTGTGTATTTTGATACCTTAGGTGTCTTGAATATGGGGCATCATAAGCCTTATGAAAGACTAATATTTTCAACTTGGTCTAGTCTAGTACATATATTCAGTCCCTCCATGGTTGTATTTCGTCTTCTTCTAGATGATAGTGTAAAAACTCCTCTGTTACGTCATATAATTACACAAGAACAATCTGATTTATTTTTATTTTTATTTTTTGAAACAATAATAAGCATCATTAGAATAGGAGAAACATGACCACACATCATTAGGATAAGTGAAACATGACATTAACATACTTCAATCAATTGCAGTTAGATTCATGATAATAACATATATCAGTAAAACACATTCTGCTTCTCTCAATCATTTGCAACTAAATTTAGATACTACTTAAAGCATGAAGGATTTGCCACATCACATGAGATGAAATTCAACCTACCCAACCAACCTATCATGCAAGGTTAGGACTTCCAAGACACATAATCAAAGCTCAAGTCTAGGATTCGTCTGATTGATCTTGACCATTTAAGGTCTCAAGACTGGCAACTGTTATGAAGAACTAGGAAGTATCTAATTCCCTTAATCTCGTTTCATTCCAAAATTTTAAATATACAACATCGTTCTTAAATACCCTCATGTAAACATAGAAAATATGGTAGCCTGGTTACTTCATCAAACATCATTGCATACTAATTCAATACCTTATCACCTTACTCATTAAGGATAGGAAGATATTACAGAAGCACCAAGACAATAATCTTAAACATAAAACATAATCTTTTTAACCTACAATCTACTGTTTATGACCGTTTTAAACCACTTAGAAACAAGGAACAAATAACTTGTAACTGGGAGAGAGTCTGTTCTAAGAAGGAGTCTAAGTTCTGTAAGAATCCTGAAGCTTCTCTTCTAGCAACACAATGCAACACTTCCAAAATCAATTCCAGGAGTGCGTAGATGGCTCCTTGAAGGTCCAAGTTTCGGAAGATATAAAACCCAAAGTGCACAGAGACCCTCTCCAATCTAGCAGAGTCAAACTTTTGGAAGTACAAGCTCAGGAGAGGCATTGCGAACATACACAGGGGAGACGCAAAATACACACTCAATAATTAACATCTAAAGCTCAGGAGGGATGCACTAGTGAGTGATGGAGTTCTTTTCAAGGGAAAAACTCAAGAAAAGAAACATATGGTAAGGTCATCAATGAAGTCTTTGATCACTGTCAAGGATCGAAGATCTTGTTACATGTACAATAACAAAGCTGAGAATAAATAACGCCTTTTGAAGTCGTGCAAGTGATCTGATTTCAGGAAGAAAATTTGACAGGTGGAAAACTTTAAGGATCGAGCATCTAGAGTCGAGGACAAAGTCTCGAAATGGACATGCTTCGCTCGATCTAAGAAACAGATCGAGAGTTAAAATGACCATCCGATCAAATCAAGTGGAAGGATAAGATAAGCAAGGCCCAAGGCTAAAGATACCGAATGGATGAAATCCCGACAACCATTGGATCTTATTAAACTTTTCGGGTTAAAGGTAGACAGATGGATAAATTCAAGATGCTCGATGCTTAAGCTCCGGGAAATATCGCTTTGGGAGAAAAGGGAAGTGGAAAACAATAAACAACCTGGAGTCCCGAACCCCGAAATAAATCTGGACCATTGATCCATGACTGATCACCGTTGTTGGATGAAATTCATGAGTACTTCCAATACAGACCACTTCGGTGAAAAGAAGTCCAAAACATGCAAAAATAACCGAAGGCCGAAGCCCCAGAGTCATGAAGTAAGATACGTGGAAACACAATGATCTCCCACGTCATCATAGTCAATGTTAGTAAGATCACATCAGCAAGGACACATGGTGAAATTAGATAATGACAAGTGTCAAGGTCTAGTTGGCACTTTAGGTACGAAAGTTATGAATCAAGGTGACACGTGGAAACTGCTTAGCCTATGCCACGTCAGTAGTGACATCAACTACCACGTCACCCCGTGAGTATGTCACTCTAGGAGATATGAATCTAGAGCAACACAATTCTCTAAAGTGACAGATTTTCTGAAGTTACTTCTAGCCGTATATCTGAGTGGGGTGTGGGAATTGTTGATCCTTTAGTCATTCAGAGTTCGTCTCTTCAGAAACATTAAGAGGTAAGGTAGGTTTGCGAAGACCCTGGAATTCTAAACTTTCAGAGCAGAGGAGGTCCGTAAATCTGGAGAACAACCATGACCGATAGATCTTCAAGTCTAATTCCTTCGGAGGGTCAACAATTAGGCACTCTGGAATAAATGCGTTGATGGTAAAAAAAAGATGAAACTCACGAAGTCCTGAATTACAGAGGGGATCTCCACCATAGAAAAATCGTGCAAGGAAAAATGCGTCAGCCGTTAGATTGGATTCCCAAAATTTGAGAATAAGGTGGGACAGGGTTAACCCACAACTCCCGGTCAGCACAACTCAATATTGGATTCGACCAGTTAGCACTTCAGGAGAAAATGAGTGTTGGGTTGAAGAAATCTCTGGAATGTCGGAGCTCTGGAGCCCTGAATTGTGCCCCTTGGGACTAGCGCCAGGTTCTGGGTCCTGGTCTAATGCATAACTTGGTTTAGGAAAAATGGATAACACCTGGATGGGAAGTAAGTAATTTTTTTCCCAAAAACCTAAAATGGGCATCTGATGAATCCGAAGTAAATGGATTGAGTAACAAATTTTTACAGAACTTCACACCCCTAGAGACGTTGGGTAAAACAAAATCTAATCAGAGAAAAACAAAAGCCCAGGGTTTAACGATTTCATGAAAATCCACCATTCGACAAAATTGATTCAATGTAAACTTAACAGGGAGTTATGGTACAAGTTCAGATCTAGTACGCCTCTCGGTAGCGAACCCATCAACAAAATTGACTTGGATTTAAAAAAAAAATCAACAAGGGCTTAGGATACAATAGGAACTAAACTACAAATGACCAACGAGCGATATATTTAAAAATTCCTAACATAATCCTCTTAAACTTTGTTCAACATATTCAGGTAAGGATGGAAGACAGACTTAACCATAAGCTATATGAATACACAATTCTCACTAAACAAGGAGGATCATACCAATGTACATAGTTCGAAAAACGTCTGGAATTTACAGGGAAGAATTTAAAATATATCACTGTATCAATTGTTTATTTGCCAGCAAATGTAACACTTGACATTTAGACCTTCAAATGATTCTACAATGACTCTATCCATCTACTATACTGATACTCTCGTAAAATACATAAATTCATCTTATAAATACCAGAAATCAATGAAACCTGTGTGTTGAATATGTACTTCTAGACCTTACGCTCCCTTCCTTCCTTCACATGCTAATCACATAGACTTTACCGATTCCTCCCAGCCAACTCTAGGGGTACTCTTCTTCCCCCTTAGTCCCCCTAGCTGTAAAGGGGACAAGCACAAATACCAAAACACAATAGCTTCCAGGCTTGCCTCGCAAGGAAGAGCTTCCACTCTTTTACAAGCCTGTATGTACCAACTCTCACAAGTAAAAACACAGTCAATCAAAATTTTGGCAGCGTAACAGTTCCTTCCCAAGGGTCCGATCACCTTCTCTTCCACGTCCCTTTCTTTATAAAATTATCTTTCACATACACCTGTTCCTCGTGCATAATTCGTTAATATTTAGAAATTCAATTCAAGGATTATTCATCCACTACAGGTGTCACATTCTCCCCATGTTGCACAAGTAATTTCTCTTTTATTTATTTTTATTTAAAAGCCACCTTTCCTCACAATTCCGCATGTGTTCCTAAATTTCCTCTTAGTTGTCTCTTAGTTTCCCCAAATCCCTTAATTAAAGGTTGTCAACTGACTAGATTTTAGTTAGGGTTGGATTAGGGGTCTTCTTAGTTAGGCTAGGGTTGGTTGACTCAAATTCTATTCTATGCACAACCCATTCTCTCAAGTTGTAATTATTTTTAAACAAGGATATCTTTCTAACAATTTCATGCACCCTTGTGTGTTTTATAAAATCTTTAGGTTCTTTCTTACTATTTCCTAACAATTTATTTCCTTCACATCTTTACTCGTGTCACAATTCAATTATCCCCTTTATTAAAAGTCATGGTTGGATTTCATAATTAATGCTCTATTGTTTAAATAAATTAATTTATCCTTCAAGGTGAAATCATTCTAGTGTTTTCTAGGCCACCTATGTTTATTGACTCAGGTTTCAAATGTGTGACGTGCCCTTCAAGATGCAACTCATGCTCCAAGGGTGCCACTCGTGTTGACTTGTTTTTGGAAGTTTGTCTAACCCCTTGGAGTCAAATCTCCATTCGATCGACCTTGTGAGAGACTAAGGGATTTAAAGGAATAAGGGCCCTGCCTTATTGCATAACCCTTAGAAATATACGTGAGCGAATGTCTTAGTTTTCCCTCACGATATCGTGGACCACCCAAACTACGTAATCATTAACCTACAGTTCTGGCCACGATGGGAGTGCTAGTAGGCTGTGACAGGGATGCTGCCACACCTCTCCCTCAATATTTGGTTTTCTATGCAAGGCCCCTTTACTCCTTATGTGAGTCGGATTAGCAAGCATTGTCAAGCTTGCATCCATTGACAAAACAATGTCAAAATCCATATATATATAAATCATACTAAAATCCATCATTCATCATCGATGCATAATAATTAAATAATCAAGCAATACAATCCATTCCCTGACTCAATCCAGAGTCCAAGGAATCCATTTGATTCCACCGACATCCATCACCTGTCATCTGTCCTGCACACTCAATACGACTTGTCAAAGCACATGTCAACACATATATATACATCAATAAGATCAAGAAGCTATAACACCTCAACATCATCATATATAACCCAAAATATGAATGAAATCACAATGTTCCGTACCTGTATCACTTGCAAGCAAGTGTCCTCAAAGAATAAGTCAATAGTAGTATGCTCAGTAGAGAGAGATGTTACATACACCCCCTCTTGTTTTAAACTTTGTCTTGAAGTTTGTACAATATATGTAAAATCAAGTAAATAAATGTATCTGACATAGATCTATATGTCTAAATCTATCAAAACAAGTAAGGAAATTGTTGGTGCATCTCATGTGCATCCTCCCAGGTAGCCGAGTGTGGACTATAATTGTTGCACTAGATCTTGACCTGATCGACTATTTGACGCCAAAGATGTCGAATGCAATGGTCTAGAATGCAGATTGTCTTTGCCATGAAAGAACCCTTGTTCAACACCTGCAAGGAACTCATGTCAATAACATGTGAAGGGTCACTAATATAATGTCTCAAAACAGATACATGAAAAACATCGTGCATATGCCTCAAGGAATTAGGAAAGACTAGTCAATAAGCCACAGGTCCCTTCTTTTCCACTACTTTGAAGGGTCTCACGAACCTAGGAGAGAGTTTAGCACATTTTCCAAACTTGATCGAACTCTTCTACGGTTTTACCCGCAAGAAGACTCTATCTCCAACTTCATAACTTTGGTTAATGTGACGCACATCGACATAACTCTTCTGCCGATCTTGCGCTTCTTTAATTCTTTGTCTAATCGATTTCATTTATTCTTCAATTTCCCGAATCACGTCTGGTCCTACAAGTACCCTATCCTCAAGTCGATCCCAACTCAATGACGTCCGACAGGGTCGCCCATAAAGAAACTCAAATGGTGCCATCTTAATCATACTCTGATAGTCGTTGTTGTATGAAAATTATACTAGTGGCAAGAATTATTCGAAATGTTTCTTTTGGTCCATTACATACATACACAACATATCCTCCAAAATCTGGTTTTTCCTTTCTGTTTTCTCGTCTGTTTCGAGGTGATAAGTTGTGCTAAAGTTTAATTGTGTTCCCAAAGCCTCTTGGAAACTGGTCCAAAAACGTCCTGTAAACACCGATCCTTGATCGAATATGATTCTTTTTGGCACCCCATGTAATCTCACAATATCGCTGACAAACACTCTAGCTATGTCTGGTGCCTGATACATCATACGCACTAGAATAAAGTGTGGTCGCTTCGTCAGAGTGTCAACTACCACAAAAATAGAATTGTGTCTTCTTGCCATTAGTGGAAATTCAACAATAAAGTCCATCGAAATGACTTCCCATTTCGATTCAAGAATAGTGTTTGGCTGTAATAATCTTGCTGGATGTCTATGTTTAGCCTTCACTTGCTGACATTCTAGAGATCTCGCCAAGTAACTAACTATGTCTTCCTTCATTCCCTTCGAGAAGAAAAAAGGCTTAAGATCTGCCTTCATCTTCATGACTCCCGGATGAGCCATGTATACTGCTCGATGTACTTCACTTAAGATCAAATTTCTTAGTTCGTCGTTAGGCAGTACATAAATTCTTCTGTTAAATCAATAATCCATCGTCATCTAGTGAATAACCTTCATACCTCAGTACCATCATGATATCTTGTCCAATATTTTTCTTAACTTCCTTATACCAATCATCCTCGATTTGCAGAGTTAGAATCTTTTCTTGACGATTCGTCTGAATAGGTAACACCGAAAATATGCGTGACCTCCTACTTAGCGCATCTGCCACTCGGTTCACAGTTCCTTTGATGTAAGAAATTTCAAAGTTGTATTCGCTAAGCAATTCTATCCAACGCCTTTGTCGCACGTTCATGTCACTTTGTGTAAAGATATGCTGTAATCCACAGTGATTTGTCTTTAATTCAAATTTTCATCAAATCAAATAATGTCTACATACTCTCAAGACGTAAACAATAGCTAATAACTCCAGGTCACGTGTTGCGTAGTTCTCTTCATGACTTATCAATTTCTGTGAAATGTAAGCGATGACTCGATTATCTTGCATCAAAACTCCGCCTAACCCTTCCTTCGATGCGTCGATGCATACCAAGAACTCCTTGTCCATGTTGGGGAATTTTAGTATCAATGTTGTCGTCAATAACTCCTTGAGCCTTTGAAGTGCTTCCATGCATTTATCAGTGCACAAGAACTTCTTGTTCTTATTCTGCAACTCTGTGATCGGTTTTGTTATCTTAAAAAATCCTTTGACAAATCGCCGGTAATATCCTGCTAAACCCATAAAACTACATAGTTCATGTACATTTTTCGGTGCTGGCCATTCCATAATAGCCTCCACTTTTGTTGGATCCACAACAATACCTTTGCAAGATATGATATGTCCCAAGTAGTGAATATTATATTGGTAAAGATAGCATTTTGATAGCTTCCCATACAATTTGTTTTCTCTTAGGCACTTCAGGACCAACCC
>WSFP011593085.1:0-10140 GCA_009831015.1 Picea engelmannii
TGTGCTAAAGTAGTTAGGCATCTTAGTGTGTTTATGTTTACAGTTCAAATTGGGTAAATTTGTGTATAATTGTGGAAACAATAGACCGGACCTGAGGTGCAGTAAAATCTAACATGGTATCAAGGTTGTGGTTCTGAGAAGGACAATTGGATCGGGGTTATCTACACAGGTGACAGCTCTGGGAGGGGGCTACAGTGATTGTTGCAGGTAGCAGAAGCTTAGATGGTCTCTAGTTTGAGAAGTGGAGCAGACCGTCCAGACAAAGAGTTGTAGACTATTGCAGCTCGGTGGTGTGGCAGGTTGGGAGTTTTGGTGGATTGGTGGAGAGCCCAAATCGCAACAATATGTTGTGTGGCAGATTGCCAACCCTGTGGATGGACTTCCGGCGACTTGTCATGGTAAGTTGTGATGGGTGCAGCTCAAGTGCTTTGGCACGGACGAGATAGCTTCAGACGTTTGGCAAGTTGATGAGATAGAGTCTTCATCGCGCCAGAGAGTTACACATTGTCGAGGTATGAAAATGTATGAGGTATTTGACCCAGGAGAATGAGGACACTTGCAGAGAGGAGTTGCGGTGGTCTAGAGTTGACTAGACTGAGTATCCATCCGCAGCTCAGGATTGTTCAGACGAGGACACAGGACCAGTTGTAGCGTGTGTAGACACAAAGAGTTTTTCATGACTTGGATGATGGACTTGGGCAAAATTTTATTAAATGGTCGTGATTTGGGTAAGTAGGATGCTTGCCTTGGAGGATTGCATGGTTCTTATCCAGTGGGAGCCACCAGCACATGACAGAGGCACAGGATTTGTTTGTGAGCTTCACAGTGTTTGACTCAAGTATGTATGAGGAGCTTGGTATAAGGACCAGGCAGGTATTGCAGGGATCTGGCACAGCATCATTCTAGATGGGGTCGAGGGATGTGTTGCGTGTGCCAAATATGTTATGGGTGTCAGGAGTGTGTTCTCAGCCTCAACGATTAAGGAGTAGGGCTATGCAATGTTGTTCCAGGATGGACAGGTGTTATTGGATGTTGAGTTGGTAGGCCTTCTTAGGTCTTGGGAACCGTTTGTGCAGGGGATCTTTACACGAGAGATGTATCCAGGGTTTGATAGGATATGGATTGTTTGTATCCAAGAGGAGACCCAGTTGATGTCCAAGGATGATATGGATGGATTGGTGTTGTTTGTGCCCAGACAATCTAGCTTCAAATCAGAGGTGATTAATGGAGTTAGGGAGGGCAACCTATATAGGGCGAGGGGCTAGCCTATGCGTGTTATAGCCAACAGGAGCAGAGAGATAGATGAGGAGGAGCAGGTGGCTCCACCAGTGGTGAGGCAGGTGGCCCCACCAGTAGCACGAAGGGAGCAGGTGGATCCACCAGTGGTGAGGCAAGTGGCCCCACCAGTAGTACAGGTTCGGAGGGAGAAGGTAGCTTCGAAGGTTGTGGAGACTCAGAGGGAGTCTGACTTCAGAGCGAGTCAAGAGACTCAGAGGGAGTCGGGAGGCTCAAAGGGAGAGTCAATCTCTTAGTGGGAGCCAACCTTCAAGTCTACATGGGAGATAGGCATCTTCCAATACTGTCAGGAGGGTGTCATGGGTGAGATGCCCAGGCACAACACCTAGGAGCAAGAGGCTTCTAGGAGGAGGGTGTCTTCCAAGGTGGAATCATGCCAGACAGCAGGATTTGCTTCAGTGACCGAGCATGCAGCCAATCAGGAGGACTGGAGAGTAGGTTTGCTTCGGTGACAGAGGGGGCAGCCAATCAGGTGGATTGAAGAGCAATTATGGTAGCGAATCTAGTGCAGGAGACAGAGCTACTCCTAGGGTGGGAGACAGAAGTACTTCTAGGTGATTGTGGAGTATGGTGAGAATACCTCCCTCGCTATGAGGGAGTGTTGATTTTTGTAGCTTCGGGTAAGTATTCTTACATGCCCTAAGTGTTGAGCATGTGGGAATTGTCGTGGGCACCACCTCACACTTTCGGTTCGACGAAAACCCCCTTGTAGTTTGAGTTGGGGGCTTGGGGGTTTGATGTGAAGATTTTCTGAGGTTCTAGGGGCTTCCCAACAGGCCTGTCATATGACCTCTTGTTGGGCACGTTTACGAAAGTTTTTAGGACTGTCTTCTTGTTGTTTTTAGGACAGCAAATAGGTATGTTGTTTTAGTAACAAAATTGCCCCTTGATTTATTGATGCCCTTTTGAGGCTGCTCCTTGCATGGATTAATATATTAGCACATGCATGTAACTCAAAAGCATCAAATACCCTCCTAGATCTTTAACTACTTACAGCTGAAAGTAAATGAGCAAACCATGACATATGTACACATGATGTTTTTGGTCAACATGACCCTGGAAAAACCCCCATGGGGAAAACCAGTAAGAATGAGCTATATATATAGATGGATCTCAAGCAAGTGCTACAAACAAAGATTAAAACAAGGGAACCTCATATAATAGCACTCCATCTCAGATGTGCTTTGGAGTTCCTCTGAATCTTTGTGCCTACTAGAGTAGACTTGCGCCCCCTTTAGCTAGTGCCTGCTAGAACCATATTTGCGCCCTCTTGGAATCCTTTGCTTGCTTGAAGATGCTTGCACTCCCTTTTCCACAAGGTAGTGCCCCCTCTCAAACAATGCACTCTCCAAGAAGTAGCTCCTTCACAATAGAGCGCACCCTCTCCAAGCCTCCTACCTGCGCCCTCCATGAAAGCTCCTTCAAGGTAGCTTGTGCCCTCATGCTCTAAGTGTGCCTCCTTTGCCCCTTGAAACCCTCATTCTTCTCTTCCTCTCCTCTCCACTCTAATCTCCAAGTGAAGAATGAGCCTCATCCTTACCCTTTTGCCTCCTTCAACCTCTCTTAGGCCAAACCCTAAAAGATCAATGGCTTAGATTAGATCTAGCCAAGTCTAATCAATGGGTGAGATCACTTCTCATAAATCTCACTTAGAAACCCACTTTACTTAAGTTTCCTTAATTTGCTTTATGTCTATTAATTCACCCACTTGTGAATTAATCGTCACTTTATGACTTAAGCGACAAATTTCACTTTATGACTTAAGTTTCCTAAGTCAATGTGAAATTAGAACATAAAGTAAAGGTATAAGGGTAATAGTCTCCCCCTTTGTGTTTAGAGACTCACAAACACAAGGGGACCACTTTCCAAGGTACACAAATCTCAACACTCCCTCTTATCGAGGAAAGTGTCAACTCACTTCTCCAATCTTGTCCCTGTCGTGGACATCCTTTCCTGCTGGCAAATACTCAGTGAGTATGGCTATACCTTGATCGTCAAAAATGGCCTCTAACTCTGATCTGCTCAACCTGCGTGATCTCTAGATGGAAGTCCATATCCACCTATACAAGATCTCCTTGAATCAAAGTCCTTCTTGATGAAATCCTTTGATCTTGGCATCTCACCAAAGATCCCTACCTTGGCATCTCACCAAAGGTCTCTACCTTGGCATCTCACCAAAGGTCTCTCTACCTTGCCATCTCACCAAGGATCTTCCTCCTGAAGAGGAATCTGGCACTGATTTGCTCGTCTCCATAGCCAAGTGTGACCCAAACCTCTCTGGTGCCTTACTCTCTCTAACCAACCTTTGAGGCTCTCCATCATATCTCTACAAAGTAGTTTGTGGCCTTGAAGCATCTACACCAATTATCTGTATACTCGGCAACTCTGAAACTGAAGCTATCCCAGGTGGATCAGTCACCCCTAAATACGGTGTACTCGATAACTGAGTCTAAGTCCCCTGAGCTGCAACACTTTGAATCTGCGAAACCTCCTCTACTTTGTCGACGCACCAACTGTTGGATGGTGTCTCAATTGTCAAACAGCAACCTATGAAGGCACACTCCCTCTCAAAGAAAGTAATGAACTCCTCCTCCTCCATTGTCACTACAGTACCATCATGCTTCTTCTTCTTCTTGGGACACTATCCAGCATAGTGCCCCATCTCGCCATAAGCAAAGAATTTCGCTTTGCTCATGTCCTTTTGCTCTCCTCCTCTCGGTTGCTGCTGCTTGGCCCCTCCTTTGGGACCCTGTCTGGTCTTCTTCTTCCCCTTTGCAAAAAGAGCAAGATCACCCTCATCATCATCTCCAACGCCCTTTTGTTGACTAGTAGATGTGGAGCCATGCCTTAGCTCCTCCTGCACAAAGTCATCCCAAAGCCTCTCCCAACTGGGCATAGTCTCTTTGGCCACAATGCCTCGCACAAAATTCTCCCAAGGTTTGGTGAAGCCATTTAAGGTTGTCCTCACCAACACCGTGAGATCCACTATCTCTCCAACAACCGCCAACTCATCACAAATCTAAGTGAATCTCAAGAGGTATGAAGTAACCGACTCAACCTTTATCATTTTGATGCTCCTCAGCTTCTCCTGAAGCACCATGAATCAGTTCTGGTTAGATCTCTGGTAAAGTTTGCATAATGAGGCCCACATCTCATGAGCAAACGCCTTACCAGACACATGAGGTATGATATGGTCTTTAACCGCATCAAGGATAGATCTCTTTTCCTTGATATTCCACTTCCTGAACTCTGCCATCAACACAGGATCAGTAATAGGAGGAAGAGCCACTGGGGCAGATACAATGTCCCATAACTCTAGTTCTTCCAATATCAAAACAATTCTGGCCTTCCAAGGAGACCAGTTGCCAACACCTGCTAGCCTATCCTCCACCCTCAATCTCGCCACTGACATGGCTGTCCACTACTACCAAAAACTGATCTGGTCTGAACAAAAGAAATCAGCATCCAACACACCAATCACAAGTGTGAAAATGAGGCTGCCAACATGTGTAAATCTGCCCAACATGCACTAAATAAGAGGCACTTTCAAATCTGATTTTTTCTCACTGTTTTGGACAGTATACTTGCTGTCCAAAAACAGCCAACAGATCTGATCTTTACTCCACAAAAAAACTGCCAACTGTCTGCTCCAAAATTTAGCCAACACTTTGGCCCTTTGGCTCCGATACCATGAAGATTTTCTGAGGTTCTAGGGGCTTCCCAACAGGCCTGTCATATGACCTCTTGTTGGGCACGTTTACCATAATTTTTAGGACTGTCTTCTTGCTGTTTTTAAGACAGAAAACAGGTCTGTTGTTTTAGTAACAAAACTGCCCCTTGATTTGTGATTTGATGCCCTTTTGAGGCTGCTCCTTGCATGGGTTAATCAAGTGGTTTAAGCTGCCATATATTAGCACATGCATGTAACTCAAAAGCATCAATTACCCTCCTAGATCTTTAACTACTTACAGCTGAAAGTAAATGAGCAAACCATGACAAATGTACACATGATGTTTTTGGTCAACACGACCCTGGAAAAACCCCCATGAGGAAAGCCAGTAAGAATGAGCTATATATACGGATCTCAAGCAAGTGCTACAAACAAAGATAAGAACAAGGGAACCTCATACAATAGCACTCCATCTCAGATGTGCTTTGGAGTTACTCTAGATCTTTGTGCCTGCAAGAGTAGACTTGCGCCCCCTTTAGCATGTGCCTGCTAAAACCATACTTGCGCCCTCTTGGAATCCTTTGCTTGCTTGAATATGCTTGCACTCCCTTTGCCACAAGGTAGCGCCCCCTCTCAAACAATGCCCTCTCCAAGAAGTAGCTCCCTCACAATAGAGCGCACCCTCAAAGACTTAGTGCACACCCTCTCCAAGCCTCATACTTGCACCCTCCATGAAAGCTCCTTCAAGGTAGCTTGCACCCTCATGCTCTAAGTGCGCCTCCTTTGCCCCTTCAAACCCTCATTCTTCTCTTCCTCTCATCTCCACTCTAAACTCCAAGTGAACAAGTGAAAAATGAGCCTTATCCTTACCCTTTTGCCACCTTTAGCCTCTCTTAGGCCAAACCCTAAAAGATCAATGGCATAGATTAGATCTAGCCAAGTCTAATCAATGGGTGAGATCACTTCTCATAAATCTCACTTAGAAACCCACTTTACTTAAGTTTCCATAGTTTGTTTTATGTCTATTAATTCACCCACTTGTTAATTAATTGTCACTTTATGACTTAAGAGACAAATTTCACTTTATCACTTAAGTCTCCTAAGTCAATGTGAAATTAGAACATAAAGTAAAGGTATAAGGGTAATAGTCTTCGCCTTTGTGTTTAGAGACTCGCAAACACAAGGGGACCACTTTCCAAGGTACCCAAATCTCAACATGATGATGGGCTTCGTGGGCTTGTGTTGGGGCTTCACATCTACACAAGAAGATTATATTATTCTAATTTAATGTTGACTTGTGGAGGGGCTTTTGACACACCCCTTGGACTTATATAAAAGGAAATCAAGGATCGTTGTGGAGACATTGTGAGAGGTCTTTGGTAATTTCAGTCCACCACTTGGTGACCTCAGTCCAGCCATGGAGGAGGCTGCTTAGCCTCAGTTTTTAGCCTCAGTTTTTGTTGTGGTGTTTTGTCTTGTTTTGAGCAGGTACAAGTGAAAAGGAGGGCCACAGAGCTGTTGGAAGCCAAGGGAGGGTAGGTCGAGGCCTAGGAGAGCCTCGGCCTGCCAAGACAACCTTGCTACAACCAAGGATAGGAGCTTGGCCTGCCTAGGAGAGGCAGTCGCAAGTTGGAAGAGACTCGACCTCCTAGAAACACCCTTCCACAGAGAGTTTGAAGGCCAAAGAGGTGGTCGCAGGCTTGTTGGCAGCTCGGCCAGCACGCAGACGGAGGTCGCAAACCTAGAGGAGGTATGTCGTAGGCTATAGAAGGCTGCCACAGGATGCAGCCTGCTGTTGGAGACTAGAACAGCCTAGAGGAGGTCTGCACAGGTGCTAGAGGGTTGCCAAAGAAGGCTAGAACAGTACATTGTTGTGGGGGACTGTTACAGGAGTTTTGGACAGCCCATGAAGGGCCTGCTATAACAGTTCTGGGAAACATTGAAAGGTTGTCACAGCCACCTAGTAGAGCAGTTGTGACAGTAGTATTGATAGCAATATTGACAGGAATATTGGGACAGTCTAAAGGCAGATCTTTTGGGACAGCAAACAGGGTTGTAACAACAATCCTTTGGAGCAACCCTAGGACAGCCTTGAGGGACTATTATGTAGCTAGTTAAGCAACAAGAAAAGGGTTGAGTCAACAAAGCCTTAAAGTGGCATTTGGATCAGCTTGGAAGGGAGATTGAGGATAGCCAGGAGGGTCGTTGCAACAGTACCCTCAGGGCAATTTTGGAGCCGCTAAGAAAGGGACAAATTTGTGCAAGGAGTTGCAGAAGAAGAGGGTTTGAGGGGGCAAGGAATGCCCTAACCCTCAACCTCAGTGCAGCAGATTTGGGCACAGTTTTGTAAGTGGTTTTGGCATTCTTCTTTTGTGTAAAAATGAGCCATTGTCCCTGGTACGGGAGCCTTTTTTTCTGGATGTAAGAACAAGAGATTTTGGCATTAAATACTCATGTACTTGTGTATGATCAAATTGCTAGTTTTATTTTACACTGTGCTAAATTAGTTAGCCATCTCAGTGTGTTTATGTTTACAGTTCAAATTGGGTAAATTTGTGTATACCTATGGAAACAATAGACCAGACCTGAGGTGTAGTAAAATCTAACACCTTGTTCAGAACCCTATTTTCGAAGATGATGATGTTGATTCAGACCAACAGCCAACGCAGTAGCAACTCAATGAGACAGCTCCAAATTCAAGTACAGATGAAGATCAACTTCCTATTTCCAAGCGGATCATCAGACCTTGGGAAGAAATCAGGCAGAATAAGCAAAGAACCTGTATCGGATATGAAAAGGATGTCACCTTTCATATTCCGTATTATACCAAGCTGATCCAGTTCCAGAGTGTTGGATTACTTCAAGAAAGTTCAGATTCACCTGCTCCAATTCAAGAGCAGATTCTGATATGCCAACATTGTCAGCGAGTTGGCCACATTGAAGATTAGTGTTTGGATCTTCATCCTTGCGAGCTTTGTGGACAGCACAATCATCCTTCAGATAAGTGTTTCAAACATAAGACCTTGCAAGAGTAAAGAATCACTATGGGTGGATTCCTTCTTGGCAATGGTCATGAACAATCAAGAAGATATGGCATTCATACCAACGAATTCACTCTCAAGTATTGACACATCTTGCAGTAGACTGATTTTCATCTTCTCACCTTGTCCCTGACAAGGGGAACAACATCATCGATTGACAGTCGGGCTTCCAGTTTCGAAGTCCTATCAGTCAAGCAACAACAAGCGAGCGTGATAGGTTTGTGGTTTTCCTTAAACCACCACTTAGTAGAGGAATTTCAGCTTCTGCTAGACAACGGTTTGTGGTTTCCCTTAAACCTCCACCTAGTAGAAGACTTTCAGTTTCTTCTACATCACAGTTTATGGTCATCTTTAACCCAGCATCGAGAGCACTCCCAATTAGCAGTAGACAACACCATCTTCATCTTCTAGCTAATTTAGGAAATGTTTCGGGAACCATTGAGCCTAGAGCAAGGTTCCAGAGTTTGTGGTCATCCTTAAACCACCAGATTGGTTTGTGGTTTTCCTTAAACCACCATCACCATTTAGTAGAAGACATCAGCTTTTGCTATCCTTTTGGTTTGTGGTCATCCCAAAACCACCAGA
The DNA here is from genome assembly GCA_009831015.1 of Picea engelmannii. NCBI lineage: Eukaryota > Viridiplantae > Streptophyta > Pinopsida > Pinales > Pinaceae > Picea > Picea engelmannii. The sequence continues at coordinate 8,593 of WSFP011593085.1, forward strand.
TTCAAAGAACACATTCAGCCATCAGCAGTTGTACACTTCCATATTTCAGCTGCCCACTTTCAGATATCAGCTCTCATCTTGGACTCGCATACACCCCTTCGGACTAAGGGGAGGGATGTTGGAAACGTAATCTGTTAGGGTTACTTGACTGGAGGAATATGAAGCGAACCGTCTTCGGGAGCCCAAGAGACATCTTGGAATATGAATCCAAGTGTCAACATCAATGTATATAAACATGTATCATATCATTAATAAAATGCGCTTCACACCTTATCTTATCTACTTGTCTAACAAAAAATATGCCCATAATCACCAAAGCAGCTTAAAATTTTACTAAGATTTATGAAAGGAATTGCATTGAAAGATGAGGAGAATATAGCTACGTCAGATTTAAGGCCATTGATTGGACCATCATAGAAAAAGATGTGCCATTACAATTTTCCTATTCATGCGGCATGCCTCACACATTCAACAGCCTTAGACAACATGCCTGAAAATGTATCACGATTTCCTTCAGTATTTTTAGCATTGGAAGAGAAGATAACTTTGTTACAAAGAAATTTTGGTGTAGAATACTAATCAGTAACTTTGGGTTTTGGTTAATATGCATTCTGGTAAAAAATAACCACTAATAGGAGTACAGTGTAAAATGAAAGAAATGAGAGAAAGGTATTCCCATCTGTTAGGAATCTATTTTGACCAACGGAAAAAGTTACAATATGAACATCAATGAGGGTTGTGGACCCTACTAAATGTTGAACTGTATAACTTCGATATCAATTACATCCACATAATAAGATACAATATGAATGAACCAAAGAAATCATCTATGAAATCACGAAAACGAACAGCCACCACATACAATAGAGCAAAAATTGCGACAGTGGCCAGCACAGACACACAGCAGGCTGTGCAGTTCGGGAGTGCTACCATAGTTGCCTGTGGTCTGCTGAAAATATGTCCCCCCAACTCAATGAAAGTTTCCCCAGCTGGCCATTGCAATTTCTAAGACCAAAAAAAGCGTCGGCTGGGAAATTGATCCAGCTGACAACAAGAAGCCAATCAATGGCTGGGGAGCCCTGCACAATAACGACAATGACAATCTACACACTGCTAATATGATCCCTGCTGCGGCTTTGAGCTTTTTTAATTCTTTTTTAATCACATATGCTCCCTTTTGGTGGCACATGCCCACCTTTATGGCTTTTCTTATTTTTGTAAACAGTATTTATGGACTTTCACGCCAACTGCCCCTTTATTATGATATTTATAACAGTCAGGTTATTGTGAAAACTGTTTTAAATGCTCACCTAGATTTGATTTAGCTTGTGGTGGCAGATCCTATGTGACCCTTCTTTGTAAAATGTGATGTATTTAATTATCTTAATTAATTGAAACATACAAGCGAATTTACTAAAACGGAGGAGCAAGAATTCATGAGGTACATTCTGTATGAAATTATGAATAGGCAAGAGCACAAAACCTAGGCTGGTGCAGGTTGCTATTTTGAGCAAGGGATAATGCTAAGTTTGATCTTTACTGGCCTTC
>WSFP011593086.1:0-10140 GCA_009831015.1 Picea engelmannii
GAGGAGATTCATTTTGAGGGCTCAATTATGCCTTCGACTATCATTGAGAACCTCTATCTCAAAAAACCTTCATTTAGGCCCTCAAAATGGCCCCGGAAGTTAAAACCTACTAAAAATAGTAAATTGCCAAAATTGCCATAAAGTTGTTTTGAGCCAGTTGGAAAAGGTGGGTGGCCACCGATATCCACCTGGATCAAAAATAGCTTTCAAATTTTCCCATGTATCATGGGGATTCGCTCATTTATTATACACTTAAATTTAGGGGGTTTCCTAAAAATTTCCTTGACTGTGATGTCTATGACAATTGATTTGGTGAAAGTTATCAATTTCTTCTCATATACACTACATAGGGAATCAACAATAAGTAGACTTTCCTTACATTTGAATTCACATTCATTTCTAGCAAGAAACATTCTTGTGAAGACCTCATTTAATCCTCTATTGATTCCCTCTTATAAAATTCCCTCTAAAGAGCTATAAATTTCTCCAATTGTCATTGGTTTTTTTCATTCTTAGGAAACTTCTATAAATTTTCTCCTCCAAATATTTTCTAATTTTTCTTTGGTCTTCCCATTTGATATTTGAACACCCCACTTTCTCATTCCCTTTTCCCATGTGTCATCATATTGATTTCTACATTCCTCTCCCTTTTGTTTGATCATAAAAAAAATAGATATTTGTTACATTTGTTTTCCTAAATTAAAATAAATAAATAATAATAATAACAAACAAAAACAAAAAAATCAATTACTTATACTTCCCATTGGCATTGTGGGGATTGGTGACATGAAATGTAAGGTATTGAGAATGAAATGAAGTGATATTGTTATTGTTATTGTTATTTTTATTGTTATTGTTATTGTTATCCCTTTCATCCAATCTATATTTATTTAACATTCCCACAATATCTACCCAAACATTATTTTGTGGTGCGAATGATATGATTAGACCATTGTTGATAGTTTCTCTCAACTTCAATCCAATTAACTAATTGGCTAGTATTTTAATGTGCCATTTTTCCCTACAAAACAATTGTCAGTTTGATTTCTTTTTCGAGTAAGTGAGTCTAATTTCTAATCATTTACCTCTCCTCCTACTCCTTTCTTTAGGAAATATAGTATTATTTAGAATGACCCTTAATTATTGATTTTTCTTATTTCTTAATTATAATGATTGTTAATTACTAAGTTTGCTTATTTCTTAATTATAACAACTCTTAAATCCATTCGCAAACTTTCCATTTTAGCCATTTAGTTGTAGTAGAAAATGGTAGATTAATTAAAATATAAAATAATATGGAATAATGTGAATCCAAAAAAAGACAAGCATTAAACACCAAGAAAGAAAGGAAAAGAAACAAATCCCAACCAATTCCAACATAGTTGTAAAAAAGGTTAATAATGTATACTTCAAATGAGGTCTCTACATTAAATTTTTTTATTACATATCCAACTCAAAATCATCTCCATCTTCATCCAATTCTATATTTGACTCATTGAAATTAAAATCAGTGAAAGTATTTTCCATGGCAACATCATAATCAATACCATCAACAAAACATCACCATCAATATAATTATTGGTAACATTAATGTCAACATGAACCATAGGATGTGATTCATTGTTTGGATAGTCAACTTCTTTAATTTCTTCAACTAACACATCTACTTTCTCCCCTACATCTTCTTTGTGATCTTCATGTTACACATCAAAAATACTCACTTTGATAGTGTCACAAGTGTCGTCATTACAAAGGTCACAAGTGTCTCATTTTTCTCACAAGGTCGCAAGTGTCGCATGTTTCTCACAAGTGTCGCAAGTGTCAGGGAAGCATACTTCCATGATGCCTATGTCGTGCCTATAACGACATGAGAAGGACACTTGAAACACCTCAAACATTTGATTTGGAAGAGGAGAAATGAGTCGGTAGGCTTACAAACCTTTTGCCATCTGAAAGCACCTCAAAAACTGAGCTTTCAAATATTTGATTTGGAAGAGAAGAAATGAGTCAGCAGGCTTGCAAACCTTTTTCCATTTGAAAACACTCAAAAAACTAGCTCTTGGAGGAGAGTGCTCCCCTATACCTCTTCTAGGAGCGTCGGCGCTCCCCCTTACACTGTCTGGGAGCGTTATAAAGCTCCTCTGGCCCTTTTGAGGGAGCGCTATAGATTTTGAAAGTGTTGGCGCCCCCCCTAAATCCTACTAGGGAGCGCTACAATGCTCTGATGGTCCTTTTGAGGGAGCGCTACCTATTCTGGGTAGTAGTTAAGTTGTTGAGATGAATGGGGGAAGGATCCTTTCATTCTTGGAAGGCAGTTGGATTTGAATCCCTAGTCTAGCCATGATCTTAGGGTAGATCCTCAACTAAAGGAGGTAAATCCTCAACTTCCCCAAGGATATCTCAAGTGGTTAAAGCCTCTCCAAGGCTATATAAGCAATCTTTCTAATGGTGAAAGAGGAATGGAAAAGGAGAATCACACCAAACTTATGATCTCAAAAGTGGTGTTGGAACAGAGATATTTTGGAGGCAAGAGACTTATGATCTCATAGGGAGCAATCAGTGAAGCTATCATCATTCAGATTGTGGATCTTTTGAGCAAGGGGTAGACAAGGAGGACTTGGCAGAGCTGCTGCAATCAATCTATGGCTATAAGCAATGTTTTTTCCTCATTAATATAATTTTCTTGGCCTGTTTCTTTCTAATTCATGTTCAATCTCACATGAATTTGTCTCTTTAGTAGATAGACCTTTTTCGGACTAATCTTGATAGAGTAGGAAGTAGTCGTATTTTGTTTGTCTACAACGCTTTTCAAAGAGAGAAAGATTGGAGATCAACTCGGAGCGTGCAGGGACAAACACCGGTAAAAGGTACTTATGTTCCCCTTCCTCCTCATGCATTAGTTTGTATAGATCTGAAAGGAAGTCAATGTCCACGTTAAGCACTTTCTGTCTTAGAGTTAAGAGTCTAGCTCTTTGAGGCAATCTACCTGTCCGCAGGGAGATTTTCCTACAACACTTCATTGTTGTCTTCATCTAATACATACTTTACAAGACTTCCTCTGAGGTCATATCTAACAATAAATGATCAACCTACTCTGCCTAGCACCTACAAATTAAAAACATGTTCACATTGAATTGAAATGACATAATACTATGTAACCAACTCTAATAACCTCGTATTAATCATGACAAATCCATAAACATGTTCAATAACATTTCCATTAGGATCATGTGCATGCATCCATAATCTGTACCAATTAACTTTGAAGAGAAATAGTTTGAAGGATGTGATGTATATCTCAATTATATCTTCCAAAGTTCCATAGTATTTATTCATATGCTTCTAGACACATGTGCATTCATCCATAATCTATACCAATTAACTTTGAAGAGAAATAGTTTGAAGGATTTGATGTATATCTCAATTATATCTTCCAAAGTTCCATGGTATTTATTCATATGCTTCTAGACACTTGTCACTATTGCAAGCAGCATGAGTAACATGGAAAATTGTAGGCATCCCACAATCAAAGGTTTTATTTTTATCATCCAACTATTTGATGTGAAATTTTTGCCCATTGTACCACATTGCCTTGTGGTATTTTACTAGCATGTTTGACATTCTAAAAGTTCATTATCAATTAATAATATATGTAGGATGAGTTAATATTTTGAGGGATAAAATCACAACAAATACATTGGAAAGAAACTAAAAATTAATTAGTAGTGTTTGTCTATCTATCTTTTGCACCATATGTTAAATCAATTTCTCTATGTGTAACCTTGGTATTTTGATCCAAATGAACCTTCTAATTAACTCCACAACCCCATTCTATGATAATCTATCATTAAATTCTTTACATCAATCCATATCTTCATTCACTCAATATTATTTGTAATGTATAAACACAGTGCATCCCACTCTCGATTACCTATATAAGAAATAACAATTGATGTAGGCACCAATAAAGATCAATAATATATGTGTGAAAAGAGAAATAAGTACAATGATAAAATATATCCCACCCCCATCTCCTTCAATTTTTTAGTCAATTGGGTCTGGCCCAAGTAGTTGAGTAGAGGAGTGTTATCCTCCTCACCCAGTATACATTCCTACTAATTCCATGTTGATATCTTAATGAGTATATTGTTGTATCAACCTAGAGCCCTAAATAATCTAGTTTACCTTGAATACCATCCTTGGAATGAGGGGAGTGCTTCATGGGTTTTTTATGGAGGTTTATTCTTGGAAAAAGGTACAATTATAAAAGATAATATAATACATTATAACTTTATATTGTCTCACCTTTCATTTTCCTCCATCTTCCTTTCCCCGAAAAAACCTCCCCTTCAAATTTGTGCATGGAATTGACATCCCAAATGCAACACACATTAATATCTATTGATACCCCATGTACATACTCACCACTATACACCATGGGTTGATCTACTATCTAGCTCTCAACCCAGAGGCCTTGGGACGTGATATTTTTCTAACAAAACCATTTAATGCCTTCAACTGCCTATCCACCTTAAAACATATTGACCTCAATGTGTGTATAGGCACACATATTTCAATCTCCTCAAATTAGTGTATGAGGTAGTGTTATTATGCATTGAAAAATCCCAAACATTGATACTCTTTTCATTTCACACACTAGCCGATGAATTTGTCTCTTCCATTGCCTTTTATTTTCTTTATGGATTTATGTAGATTTTAACCTTGTACAATTACTTACTGCAATTATATTCTTAATAAAAAACAAAAAACTAAAATGGCACGCACACACACACACACACACACATTACACAAATATTTTTACCCTAGAAACCCAAACCGGGAAAACCAACAACCTATTTAGAGTCGCACATCTAATTCTTCTATTCATCATATATTCATTGTTTAAAATACAATACATATATAGGATCCCGTGGCATCCAAAACCCCTAAATCCATTGACCTGGACTATTCAATAACCCAAATTCCTTGACTGGAATTAGAAAACCATTGGCAAAAACCATGTGCCAAAAAACGGATGCAAAAAATGTCATTTTTTTAGGCGTTGCTCTCGAACCCCCACACAGGGGGGATCATGCCCCCCTGTGAACCCCAGACAGAGGGTCTCTTCCCCCTATTGTGAATACCACTACAACCCCTCCATATTACCTTATATTTTGTACCTCCCTAAAATGGAGCCTCCTTATTTTTATATGCTCAAGAGAAAACCTCATAAGTTCCTTCTTCATTTCAAATGATTCTCCTAGCAACTCACGTTTCACTTAGAAAATGAGAAAAAACTCAAAGTTGAAGTTTAAAATGATCGACATAGTTTTTTCAAACTCCTCTGAACAACTCAGAGCAGTTACTTTAAACTCCTTCGAACAGTTTGGAGGAGTTACTTTAAACTCCTTCGAACAGTTCAAAGGAGCTACTTCAAAATCCTTCTAACAACTCGAAGGATTTCCTGTCGATTGATCTGATAAAAAAGGTGATCACGAGAGTTGAAGATAACTCCTATGATATGTTTGAAGGAGTTACCTTTAACTCTTCTGAACAAATTCGACAAACTTGTTTTAAAATCCCTCGACCTAACTACAGCATTAAATGTTACTTATTATCCAGGAGATTATAAAATGAAATGGGGTTATTCCATTGTTGCTCGGATACATTCAATTGACAAGAAATCGGAGAACAAGAGAGATGAGATAAAATGTCATTCGAACAAACCCCCTATCCTTTCCCAACATGTGGCAACATTAACCGAGCAAGTCCAACCCACTCTCTCTTGTTCTTTAAATTTAGGGTTAGGTTTTATTTTAATTTATGTTTATAATGTTTCCCTATGCCATAACTATCACTCGTCTATTATTCTCCACTTCACCATCACCGGGCCCTACGCATTTGTCACTATTCTTAGACTGATCCTCAACCCACTCCTGGATACGGAATAGACAAATGATCGATCCTTTCCCCCTTCTTAAAAAACCACAATCGACTTATTACTATCTTATCTTGTAACCACGTTTAAACATCCTCCAAGCTTGTCTAAATGTGGAGGCTTGACCTAGATAGTGAACCCTAAGCATCCCTCATCCTCCTCTAGGATGGCCGAAGTTTTCGCCTGTCATTCCCTTTGTGTTCACGAAAAAAAAAAAATCAAAAAACTTGTTTAGTAACTCTCTAAGCATATCAGAGAAGTTACTACTAACTTCTTCGATATGCTCAGGAGAATTGAACTCAACTCCTCCTCACACCTTCAGAGCAATTGGAAACAACTCATCCTATCATATCGGAGGAGTTAATATTAACTCCTTTGATACGATCAGAGGAGTTCCTTGTAAGACCTTTGAGAACCCCAAGACTTTGGCTAAAATTGTTTCGAATACATATGAGAGAAGTTACTAACAACTTCTTTGATATGCTCAGAGGAGTTTCTCATAATTCCTATGACCTGCATCAACAAAGTTTTTTTGTTTTGCACTAATTTTACTTTTCCAGCTTGATGCCCAATATTTCACCCTAAAATCTCACTGGGAATTGACTATTATTAACTTGACATTTACGAGAAACAACAGGCCATGACTGGTTTTCATTAATTATTATGATTGTTTTGATCATTTAACTATTTTAAAATAACATGCTCCAAATTTATCCTGTCTTCAGGTTCAGACATGTCTCCAAAAAAGAAAACACCAATGAAACCAGCAGGGGTTGAACCATCTGGCAGCTCCCAGCATAAAGTAGAGACAAAAAATGGTGGGGTCGTATACGACGATATGTTGAGACTTCTGGAAAAAGAGGGAGAGACTTTGAAGTGGGGGAAGTATATTATATGTTTAAAAAATCAAAATTCTCTTCATAGGCAGAGGAACCAAATGAACTTCTAGTGTTTAGAAAAATTAGGAAATCACGAATTTTCAAAGTATCAGCACATCCAACAGTGTTCCCTTGTGTCGATGCCATTTCTTGGATCTTGAAAAATGTAGACATGGATAGTAGGTATGTCTTCAATGCAAGGAAAGAGTTGATATCTTCATTCAGGCCCGACGATTTAGCTAAGTTTTACCATATTGAGGCTGGAAACAAAAATCTAGATGGTCAATTTCTTAGAAAATTTGAGCTCACACCGAAGGATTTATTCCCTACATGGTGTTGGAGCCGCCCTTGTTTTTTTTTATCCCTTCACAAGTTTCATTTTTTTTATGCTTGAAATCTAAAAGTGTTTTTCATTTTCCCTATGAGATATAGATGACCTATGAAGCTTGATCATGCGAACAGCGATGATTTTTCCACTCTTGAAACAAGTATTATCTGTCGTAAAAAAAATTCTCTTTTGTTCTGCTTCGGGATCTCGTAGATTGGATACTATAACTCAGGCAGTTCCCACATCCCGAGTCACGAAACAGCGAAGTCATTTTGGTCTTCACCCAAAACACTAACGAGAGTAAAGTTTTCTCCAACTCACGATTAAGCGTCGTCGGGGTTTCGCGCCTCTGTGATCGCCGAACCCAAAAATTTATTTTCATAACCCCGATAGCCGAGAACGCAAGTTCCTTATTCGAGTAACTCATGTCAAGGTTGGGGTAAAAGCTTAACCATGGTAAAAGTTTTTCTCGGCATTTCTCCACTCGGCATTGTCCTTTCTGAAAGTTTGATCGTCTAAACCCCGACTCGCGAAGTCATGATGCAGTTATAATGTGATTAATTAATTACTTAATCCAAGATTATCTCCCCTTTTTTAATTAACTCATGTTATCGTGATCTCACGGTTTCGCAGCTCGGCATGTAAATCTCCTAGAAATTTATCTTCGAAGCTCTGAGTTGCGATATCGCGAGTATAATAATTATAAAATTAATCAAGCCCCAAATTGTGATTACCTTTAATTAAACCAAATTCAATCATCGCAGTCTCGGGAGTTAGAGACTCAAAATGTTAAAGAAAAATCCTTGATTTAACGAATAGCGAGATATTAATTACCGTTGGCAAGATTGGATTAATTAAGCTAAATCAAAACGTATCCTACGTTTCGATGCTTGCATGATTCACGAGGAAGCCTTTTCTCTCCATATGCCAACTGACTTTTAAACTGCCAAAAATTTATGACATTAATGAGGAAATAGGGTAAATCTATGAATATAAGATCGGATTTTTTACGGCAAAAATTTATTTCTAAATATGATTTGACAGGCTTGTATTGAAAGGTACCTAGTTTTTAAATATATGTAAGAGTTGTGTTTCATTATAACAAATGCATTTTCATAGCATGCAGAGCTCATCACTTCTGAGTAAACTGACTCCTGTATGTATACGCAGTTCTATCGCAGAAGAGCTAAAACGCAAGCTTCGGTCATGGCTCCGCGGAAAGCAGCAAAGGCAAATGTCGAGGTTTCAGGACAAGGCTTAGATAATGTCTCCAATACTTCGCCCCAAAGTATCGACTCGGTCCCTAATTGGTCATATGTTTCAGATATGCTACAATCAGAATTGGTGGATTATTCCGACGACTCCGACGACAATGAAAGAGATGATATAACTACCAAGTACAAAATAGTCGTCCAATCCGGAATGCACAGGGTAGCATCTAGGCCACGGCTGTTTCCATATTATGACATGATCCGATGGGCATTGGATCACGTGGACATACCGACCAGGACTATCATGAACGAGCAGAGAGTCACTGTCGGGAATTTTAGGCCAGAGCATCTGCAAACCATGTATAAGCTACCCGCGACGTCCGACCACACATATGGCATCGAGTTCTTGGAAGAATTCAAGGAGAAGGAATGCATACAGTATGATAAAACCATGTCCAGATTGATAAAGGATTGGGTTTCTAACACTGCGAAGTTCAGAGCCGATACCCACGACGTGTATTCAATTGCTTTGTTAGAACCACAGTATAGATATGTCGCCATGATGACATGTCGGTTATATGGGAGGGAGGACACATCGCACTTTTTCCTTGCGTGGGTGCCTCTAATGTTTTGGGTTGCCGAGGGATGTTCTTTTAACTGGGCAAAGATTCTTTCGGATAGCTTGGCCAATTGGGTCACAGAGTATCGGGAGCAGAAGGAAAATGGGAAGGCGTCGTCATTTTTCATGTCCGCATACATTATGGACGCAATTTATTCTATGACACCATTTCCATTGATGAACTGGACTTGGACTCCGGCCGAAGAGGAACCCATACATATATATCATGCAAAATTATGGGAAAACAAAGCAGAAAATTTTACGTATGAAATTTTTAACCGGGTGATGGTGCCCCTGCACGTCACCATTTTTGGCCACCTACCACCCCGGATCACGGAAAGCATAGCAACAAATCTTAGCAGCATCGCGGACTGGTATGTAGAAGCTGAATTTTCCTACTTCAAAGTCTTCAGGGCTTCTGTTCCCCCACATGCACTGCCATTGTTCATTCTCGACAAGATGGCTTGTCACGAGGTTGCCCGGCAAATGGTAATTGGCGGTGTAAGTAAAGAGCTTAAAGGGTATTCAAAGAAGGTATGGTCGTCTTTTCATATTCGTTTGAATTCTAATTCTTTATTAGATTTCGGGCATGCCAAAGCCGAGGCGGCAGCCCTGGAAGACCTAAATTTGGTCTCCATTGAGTACAAGAAGCACGATCCACAGAGGGTCGTGAGCAATCATTTGGATAATTGCGGGCTCAAAAGATTTGAGCATGAGAATTCACCCTCGGATGACATTTTCCGAGGAGTGAGGTCCTATGAAGAAATTCTAGCCTGGATTCAATCCTTGGCACCCGAGGATAGAGCCGAGGTATTGAAATTCCAGGAACATCGACGTAGTTGTCTCCCCGCTGTATTGCGAGGTGAGGGTCCAGGTATTTCGTAGACGAAACAGAAGGATGCTGAAGGTTCTAAAGATGCAACTCCCGACCAAGGAAAACACTAGACGAAATATATGTTGTTATAATAACGTTGTAGTACTTTCCCAACTATTTAATTGTCAACCCGGGGTACGTAAATTGATGAAGCACGTGCACTATTTGTGCAGGACTGAAGTAGAACTAATCTAATCTAATCTATGTTGTTGAAATCAAACTAATCTAAGAAATCATTGAAACACTAACTAGGAAAGCATGAAATTGCATAAGGGAAATACAACATGTGAAG
>WSFP011593089.1:0-10140 GCA_009831015.1 Picea engelmannii
TCCCTTGAACCAATGGCCTCTTGAACTTTATTTTCATTCATAAATCAACGAATATAAACTAGTTAAGGTGTTCAACCCATGAAATTGGACGAGTATTAATTTTTTTATTAGCTACTAGGTTTGTTTTATAATTAAAATCCTACATTTTTTTTCCGCATGTGTAATGCATCTCACTAGAATCAAATTTATGTGAATAATTTTATATAGGCTATTATGGTTGTTCCTTAAGTAATTCACATCGGAATAGTTATGCGATTTATTCCTACTAGTTATATTTTTAAACAAAAAACTAGAATTTTTTTTGTCTTTGTGTAATACATGTCATCACCATTATGATGACATTTGTTAAGCCCTAAATAGTGTCACATTACACCTTAATTGGGGAATATTACATTAGTAATGTTATTTTATTTATGTCGACGTGGTTCCATTAGTTGTAATTGTACCTCCTAGTCTCCTATATATACCAAGGAGACATTTTCATTTGGAAACGTCTTGTACTTGGACATTTATGTGGTGTATAATGAGGTTGCCCCCTCGAAGAGGCTTATTATCTAAAATTCTCACTTTTTCAAGGCGGTGAGTACTTATTCTGATGTTTTTCTATGCTATATTGATATTTGGTTCTTGACATACGGTATCAGAGCTTAAGGTCTTGGGGTTTCACTGCTACATCTGAGACACCTTGGAATTTTTGCTATAATTTTTTTTCTAAGAATTTGCAGAAGGAACCCCTTGGAGGATATTTAGTAGACGGATCAAGGTACATTGGGTTAAAGTTTTATCTCTCGAAGCCTTATACTTTCGGAGATAAAGCCTGTGTAATATAGGGTTCTGGAATCATCCTGAATTGAGTCATTGCAAAATTTTTGATATAAATGTTTTTATGTAACATTTCAGACTCTGAAATCCGGAGGTTATTCATAGAAATTATCAAGGTATATTTGATAAAAATTTCATCTTCTCAGACATCTTACATTTATATATACACCATGTGGAATATAGGGTATCTCACTAGTCTTATTGACTAGTCTGAAGCAGGTGTTTTGGGTAAAAAACTAACAAATTATTCCTAGAGTATCCAAGTTGAGTGATATTGGTTGCATTGGATAGTGGAAAATCCTTAGTATTTATGGTACAAGTTTCATAGTTTCGTATCAATTATTTTGTGTGAGGCACGCTATGCAAATGAGATGTCCTCGAAAGGACAAGAAACATCAAGTTGTTGGGAAGTTATCGTATATTCCACTTGGCACATCAAATTTTGATCAGACCTGTGGCATTGCAAAGAAGAAATATCATAGAACTAAAAATAAATAAAATTTCATACCTAGAAGGGTCGAAACTTTGGAGATGCAGCAGAAGAAATATTGTCTAGCAGAACCACCTCGAAATCAAGGTTTAAAAGTGATACTTGGCCAACATGCCACCAAAAAAGGGAACTTATACACCAAATAAGCCTCTATATAGTCCTTGTAATAGACCTCAAAAATTGTCCAATTTTTTTTTTTATGCATTCATCCTTAGATGGGTTTGTCATTAAGAGTAAAAGAGTTCTGGATGACGTCGACTAAAATTACTACCCAACTTAAACCTTTGAATCAATGTTACAAGATGTGCATACTCCGCATTCCAAAACTCACTTACAGTCCTGCAGATTATGTTTACTTTCATATCTATATAAGAATTATATGTAATGTTCCTGACCTGGCTAGTTTAGGAAACATTGCTAATGGGTGTGTAGGATCAAAGGTTTACAACATATAAATAATCATACAAATAATAAACACGACAAAGGACTGTAAAGTTTGTATTATGATAGCTCTGTGGATTACAAAATGGCCGAATGCGGCTGAATAGATTGACAATACTCAACTAGATCAAGAAACAAAGGATCTTAGCCGGAATACAAATAAGAAACTACGGCTGAATAAAATAAAAACACTCAGCTAGATCAAAAGACAAAACGATCTTAGACGGAATACAAATAAGCAACTAAAAGATAATACCCAGAATATGGGAGCACTGCGAAATCAATGAAGAATGATGGAAGACCTCGATGATCTTCCTAGTGACTAGGGTGTGCCTTTCAACACCGAAATCAACCAACTGGTGTCTTCCTCCTGGAATACACTGAACTATCTCTCCTGAGATGCGCCTCTTCTCCTCAATGACAAGTCATAATCTGCATGATAATGAATTAGGTTGTTGAACCTTCCTTTATAGATTTCCAAAACCCTAAATCATGCTGAAACCCTAATTCATTGTTGACTTCCAAAACCCTAAATCATGTTGAAACCCTAATTCACTGTTGACTTCCATTTTTAGCTCATAATGACTTAAAAGCACTTTTAACCCTTTTTAGCTCAATGTCACTTTCTGAATATAACACCTGTGACTGGAGTGACCTCTAGTAACCCTGTTTACCCCTCTTTGGCCCTGGCTATAGTCTAACGGGGAAGTTTAGACCATTAAGCCTCCTCTCTGGAGCTCCTATTTGGAAAGGGACACTACAGTCCTCCCTTCCTGAAATTGCTTGTCCTCAAGCAATACCAGTCTAGGGTGCTGCAACACCTGCTCGCTCTCCCAAGTCATGTCCTCTACTCGAAGCCCTCTCCATCTGATCAAACACTCTCTAATGACCCTGCTCCTCAGTTTCTGCTCCCAGAACTCCAAAACCTCTTCCGGAACTAACTCCAACTGTCCCTCCTCATCCAATGAGGGAAGCTCCCATGATGTGTTAATGAATTGTCACACTTATTTTTTGAGGCAAAACACGTGGAACACATTATGAATCTTTCTCCCCTCTGGAAGCTCTAGCTCGTAAGAAACATCGCCTACTCGGCGCATGATCCTGTAAGAACCATAAAATATGGGCTTGAGCTTCTCATCCCCACTCTTCTTCAGAGATGATTGTTTGTAGGGTTGGAGTCTCAAGAAAACCAAATCTCCAACCTCAAAGATGTGCTCTATCCTGTGCCTGTCTGCGCTTATATTCTGTCAGGTTTATGCCATCTACAGGTTCTCTTTCAACAACTTGAGAATCTTCTGACTCTCTGTGATCCAATCCTTGGCCTTGGGAGCTCTGCTCTCCCCGAAGACCAAGTCTACCAAAGTGGGAGCATCATATCCGTACAATGCTCGGAAGGGTGTCATACCGATGGAAATGTGGAAGGTGGTGTTGTAGCAATGTTCTCCTAAATGTAACCACTTTACCCACGTTCTCTGCAGTCCTCCTACATAGTTCCTCAAATACCCTTCAACCCACTTGTTGACAATCTCGGTTTTCCCATCTGTTTGAGGGTGATAGCTGGTGCTGGGTGTCAACTATGTCCCCACCAACCGAAACAACTCTCTCCAAAATGTCCCTATGAACTGACTGTCCCTGTCACTGACGATGTTCTTCGGTAACCAATGAAGTCCAAAGACCTCCATGAAGAAAAGCTAGGCTACTTGAACTGCTCTGTACTCTGTCGGTATGGCGTAGAAGTGAGAAAACTTGGTCAATTTGTCGACCACTACATAGATACAGTCCTTACCTTGGACCTTAGGTAGACCTGTGATGAAGTCCATAGATATACTCTCCCATTTCTTCTCTAGAATGGGGAGTGGCTGAAGTAGCCCTGCTGGAAGAGAATTCTTTGAATTGTTCTGTTGTCAAGTCACACACTCACTGACGTGTTTCATAACATCTTGTTTGAGGCCCTTCCATGAGAACCTCTCTCTAATCTCTCTGCAGGTTTTGAAGAACCCCTGATGGCCTGCTAGAGGTGAATCATGAACTGCGGTGAGGATCTTCTTCTTAAGCCATGAATCTGGGACCAAGTAGACTTTATCCTTGTAAAATATGACATCATCAATGAGCCTATACCATTCATCCTGTATTTTCCCATCCATCACCTCACAAGTGAACTTGTTCTTGGAATATTCCACTAACAAGTGGGATTTCCAATTTGCTGAAATCTCCATCAAAGAACATGTCGCAGGTCTCCTCGATAGTGCATCGACCACAATGTTCTTCTTCCCCTTGACATGCTCTATGTCAAAGTAAAATTCCTGTGCCTTCATCACCCATTTATGTTGGCGCTCACTGAGGTCCTTCTGCTCAAGGAAATACTTCAAACTGTTGTGATCGGTCTTGACCACGAATTTGTTGCCCACCAAATATTGTCTGAACTTGGTCAAGGCATGCATGATTGCCAACATTTCCTTGTCATAAATGGAGTACAACCTCTCAGGTTGACTAAGCTTCTGGCTCTCGAATACAATGGGGTTTCCTTCTTGCATCAAAACTGCATCGATCCCTTCGCGGGATGTGTCACACTCTAGTACAAATGGCAAGGTGAAGTCTGGTAGTGCCAACACTGGACAAGTGCCCATGAATTCCTTCATGTGATCAAAGGATTCCTATGATTTCTCAGTCCATATGAAGGCCCCATGCTTGGTAATATCTGTCAGCGGTGCTCCAAGCTGAGAAAAATCCCAGGCGAACCACCTGTAATAGCTGCACAGCCCAAAGAAGCTCCTCAATTATGTCACGTTCTTGGGCATCGACCAATCCAGAATGGCCCTGATATTCTCTTGGTGCACTTGTACCCCATGTGCACTGATGATGTGGCCTAAGTAAAGCAGCTTTGTCATACCGAACTCGCACTTGGACTCTTTGGCATATAATGAATGTGCCTCCATGATGCTCAATACCACATCCATGTGCCTCAAATGCTCTTTCCATGACCGGCTATAGATCAAGATGTCATCGAAGAAAACCAAGAATGATTTCCTTAATTGATCCCTGAATATATGGTTCATGCAAGACTGGAATGTAGCGGGTTCATTGGTTAGCCCAAATGGCATAACTAGGAATTCGAAGTGTCTAAAATGACATCGAAATGTCGTCTTCTCTATGTCCAGCTCTTGGATGCTGATTTGATGATATCCAGAGCGTAGATCAATTTTTAAGAAGAAAACTGCCCCATGCATTTCATCCATCAACTCGTCAATGCGTGGGATAGGGTGCCGGTTCTTGATGGTTTTCTTGTTCAAGGCTCGGTAATCAATGCACATCCTCATGGTGCCATCCTTCTTCATAACTAAGACAATTGAAGAAGAAAATGGGTTGTTGATCGATCTGATGTGTCCCATCACCAACAATTCCTTGATTTCCTTCTCTATCTCATCCTTGAACCTCCTAGGATGATGATAGGGGGGGGTGATCATAGGTTTGTCCCCCTCCTCCAACTCAATGGTGTGCTCAAACCCCCTGTCAAGTGGTCTCCCTAGTGGAATTGCCTCAAAGACCTATTGATGTCGTCCCAATACATTCTTGATCTCTGTATGGTATTGTTGTCGACCTTCTGAATCCTTCTGAGTAGTGATCAAGCATTTTGCGACATATGCTACCTCCCCATGTCTAAATATTCTTTCCATCCTCTTGGCTCAAACTATCTTGGGTGCTCCTGTCGACATATCTCTTAGAACAACCTTCTTCCCATCCTAATCTCTGAATCCCATTTCCAAGGTTTGGTAGTTGGTAGTGATTTTTCCCAAGGTAACCATCCATTGAACTCCTAACAACACATATATGTCCGATAGGCCAACCACATAAAATGTGTCTCTCGCTGTGTAGTTGCCTAACTTCATCTCTAAGTTTGTAACTCTGTCTAGACAATCCACTATGTGTCCATCTGCTACCGCAACATCAAAACCCTCAAAATCCTCTGTCTGAATGCCCGTCTTGATACTAGTGAAGTGTCGATGAAGTTGTGGGTGGCCCCACCATCTATCAGGGCGATTTCCCATTTCCCCTGAATAATCCCTTTGATACAGAGGGTATCATACCTGGGAACACCAGAAAGGGTCTCTATGACACCTCCCTTTGCTGGTTTCCTCCTGTTAGCCTGTTTTGGCGGTTGTGGGACTACTGGAGGATGGGCTCCTACCGGTGTCAGTGGTCTATAGGGAGGCTGATCCTCTGCTGGATCTGACTCCTCCTCTGAACTAGTGGATCCACTATCCTTCTCCTCCTCCTCACTGTCCATGTTGTCTGATTCTACCTCAATATAATGAATCTCTCCTTTTCCCATGCACTTGTGGCCTGGGACCCAAGGATCTCTGCAGCTAAAGCAAAGCTTCTTCCTCATAAGTTCTCGCCTAGTCTCATCATCCAACTTCTCCTTTCCCTTCCATTCTCTTTGGAATGGCTTCCTATCTTGAATCCTCCAAGGCACAAATGTTTTGGAGAAATTTTTAGTCTTTGGCACTGAGTCTTCCATATCTTGAGTGCGAAGGATGGCATCCTGCAAAGTGGGAGGCCTGTATGCCTTGACCCATCCTCTCAAAGGCTCTGTGAGTCCTTCTGTGAATAGCATGATCATCCTGGGCTCTGATATATCTTTCACTACCATGGCTACCCGTTGAAACTCTATGATGAATGCCTCTGCTGTGCCAGTTTGTCGCAACTGGGCTAGATCCCTAAAGTGTATCTTGGGATCCTTCCTGTCAAATGTGTCCATGAGCCTATCTATAAAATTCCTATAGGATGTGATGCAACTGTGACCCAATGTCACCAATCCATGATACCACCACTCATGTGCCTCACCCTCCAAGTGTAAGGTCGCAAAACTGATCGCCTCTGTCTCGGTCATTTGGTTGATCTTGTAATACGTGTCTAGCTTTTGTGCCCAAGCTTTGGCGCTGTATTTGGATGATCCGTCGAAAGAAAGGATCATGAGTTTCCCAACTTTTCAGATGAAATTGAGTTTATGCCCCTACTGCTGTTGTGGTCCTCCCCTCTGTGGCTCTTTGGGGCGGTTCCTGAGTCTGAGTCCATAGTACTCAACTAAGGTCATGTCCTGATGGAAGTCATGACCCAATTCTATGTGCTCCCTCCTATACTCTACACTGTCGTCGGCATGAGTGGGTGGCCTCTGTGCTATTGGTGGCGGTGCTGCTACCGGGGGTGCCCTCTGGAAATTGGGAAACAAGGGTTTGGAATCCTACTCACAGAGGTGTATGTGCGAGAGGGTGACTGGGGTATATTTCATGCTCCCAATTTCCCCTGTGCTTCATGCCAGACTTGTGTATCTGGGGTGCCCACTCTACCCAATCTATCAACCACCTGTGCCAAGGACTGAGACATGGTCCGTTGACTATCTAACATACCATTGATAACCTGCATGAAAGATGATTTTGGATCTATGGGGGCCTTTCCACTACCCTCTGGTCGCTCATATCTATCTCCTAGTATCCTCTTTGCCTCGCGCTCTGTGTCACGCTCTGCCCTTCTCTCTGCTTCTCTGTGTGCTTCTTCCTCTTCCTCTGAGCTAGGAGGAAAAGGGGGGAAATCAGGCCTATGCCTTCTTTCCTGATGCCTATTGTAAGTGACATATTCGTCACCTACGTGTTCATGACCCTTTGGGTCTTCTGCTACACATTGTCTTTAGTCACAGGCTGGCAGGACTAAAGCTCTGATACCACTGTAATGTTCCTGACTTGTCTGGTCTTGGAAACACTGCTAATGGGTGTGTAGGATCAAAGTTTTACAACATATAAATGATCATACAAATAATAAACACGACAAAGGACTGCACAGTTTGTATTATGATATCTCTGTGGATTACAAAATGGATGAATGTGGCTGAATAAACTGGCAATACTCAACTAAATCAATAGACAAAGAATCTTAGCCGGAATACAAATAAGCAACTGCGGCTGAATAAAATAAAAAAACTTGGCTAGATCAAAAGACAAAAGGATCTTAGCTGTAATACAAAAAAGAAACTAAAAGATAATACCCATAATATGGGAGCACTGCAGAATCAATGAAGAATGATGGAAGACCTGGATGATATTCCCGGTGACTAGGGTGTGTCTTTCAACACCGAAATCAACCAACTGGTGTCTTCCTCTTGGAATACACTAAACTATCTCTCCTGAGATGCGCCTCTTCTCCTCAATGACAAGTCATAATCTGCATGATAATGAATTAGTTCGTTGACCCTTCCTTTATAGCTTTCAAAAACCCTAAATCATGTTGAAACCCTAATTCACTGTTGACTTCCAAAACCCTAAATCATGCTAAAACCCTAATTCACTGTTGACTTCCATTTTTAGCCCATAATGACTTAAAAGAACTTTTAACCCTTTTCAACTCAATGTCACTTTCTGAATATAACACATGTGACTGAAGTGACCTCTAGTAACCCTGTTTACCCCTCTTTGACCCTGGCTATAGTCTAACAAGGCAGTTTAGACCATTAAGCCTCCTCTCTGGAGCTCCTATTTGGAAAGGGACATTACATTATATATCCATATAATTGGCTTACCACTATGAAGGATTTGGGAGTTATGTCCCTAAGCCTTATGTGTAACATTAACTCGAAACGAAAACCCCTTGATATAAGAACTCATGTATTAAGGATAAAGGTAAAGGGGCAGGTTATACCACTCTATGACATATTTTAAATAATAACAGGTCTCTTGAAAACAAATCCGATAAGGATGTGATTGGGGTAAGTGCTTCCCAATTTAATTTTTGATGTAACAATTATTCTAAAGCTAACTGCCCATGCTAGAAGTTCGTTGACTCCACTTGTTCCCTATGAAACTCCAACTAAAAGTTGTATTAACGGAGTTAGTGTTGGTTAGGGTTAAAAATTACATTAAATGCACAGGCACTTCTTTAATCTGTAACCCATTATTTGAAAGGGTAGGAACAAGTCAGTCGAGATTTAAACCCTGGCCAGGTCATTAATGGCCATGGTGTGTGCGAAATTCAAGGCCATCATCTGACGCTTCATCTACTGTCTATGTACCAAGTTTCCTTCATCACATGGCCTGACCCTTCTTTCATACCAACAACATTTATTCTATGTGGTAAGGTTTTCTTTAGGTTATAGCGGTTTCACTTATGTAACGAGAAGGTTCTCAGAGAATTTGGCTCTGCGACTCCGTAATCTTGGTGAAGGAAAAGGATGACTAGGGAACTTCTTTGATGGAGGTGATATCTTTTACCCAACTGCCTGCTAAGATTCATGCCATCACTGTAAAATTTTGACTGTTAGTAAGTTACTTTCTCGTTACTAAAACTCGAAAGAGGCATTCTGGGATTTTCCTCGCTACTGGTAAGTAGCTCTACATATCGCACTCCTACCCAAAGGGATCGATACTTCGTTCTCTTGTTTTCTTGGTACCTCCAAGGTTTGTTCGTAAGTAGTATGCCTTTATTCTTGTCGTTCCCACTTTCCTTCATTGTGTTGTATCATCATTTGATATTGAGTCTTACAAGACCTCTTCAGGGTTCCATCCAAGAAGTTATTTGTTAGGGGAAATCCATACTTTAATTGCATTTTAGTTTACCGATGTTAGTGAACTGTCGGATGGTCATCTTTGACAATGATATCTGTCATTCTTGGGTATTCCTTGTGTAATGATTGAATATCATTTCCTTAACCTAGCTCTGTCTACCCACCTCTATGAGTTCTTTCGACTGTACTGTAAGTTTTAAACCTGCGAAGTAAAGCAATGCATATATATTCTTAAGCAATACAGAAATTAATCAATGGCTCATATACAGAATACACAGAGATCTTTACCAGAAACCCTCAACCAGGAAAACATTTCTTTTTCATTATATCGAATTTCACCATTCGCCATACAATATATATAATGTTTTTAGGTATTCTGTAGATACAAAAACCCTAATCCCTTAATCCGGGATTAATTTACAAATCAGATAAAAATAGCAAAATCCGCTAAAAATAGCAAAAACCGCCCAAAAAAAAATTTTGGGGCGTTGCCCCGAACCCCTCGGCCCCGGGCTACCGCCCGGTGCCAAACGCTGCACGTACTCGGGGCGCTGCCCCGAACCCCGTCGGCCCCGGGCTACCGCCCGGTGCCGAACACTCCGCGTAACTAGGGGGGGGCATACCTGAACCCCCCTGGGACCCCCCTAGGAAAGCGCCCGGCATACCTGCCCCCCCTAGGGATCGTCAGACGTAGTCGTCGTATCTGACGCACCCCCACACACACACATGCAAAGAATATAACACATACCCAACATTCTCCCACTTGTTGTTTTCTTTGCATCCAGGGGTCCAGGGGATTATATAGTCAACAATCCAGGGCAGCAATGCCCATTGT
>WSFP011593102.1:0-10140 GCA_009831015.1 Picea engelmannii
AACACTGTTTCATTTTCCTTTTTATGGTTGGTGGTGAGTGCACCCAACTGAAAACGGTGTTCTTTCTGATCACCCCATCTCTTTCTAAATTCATCAATAATTGAGTTGAGGGTGTTAAATTTGTTGGCAGGGAAATCTTCAAAACAATCAGCAGCATTCCCCTCCAAAGAATACACAAACAAGGTCATCTTCACATCCTCCTCACTGTGGCCTCTTGAATACTTATCAATACACCGAAGAAAGTTTGTGATGTGAGTCTGGGCACTAACAGCGTTATTCCCGTGGAAGATAGGCAATTTATCAATGGCTTTCTCAGGAATATCATGAGGAGCACCTTGGATAGATGCAAAGTTCAAGGGTCTCAAAAAGTTGGTCATTAGTACGTTAGTGTTATTAGTTGGATTTGCAGTGGGTTGATTATTAGTTTGGTGATTATTAGTTTGGAACCATTATTGGATATCATTGAGTGCTTCCTCCCTAAGATTCTCAAGTAAAATCCTAGCAGCTGAGCAGTTTGCTCTCCTCCTGTAAACCTGTTAAGGCTCAGGAAAAGAGTAAAGCACTCCCCGAGGGTTGCTCCTAGTAGTGTACTTGGAAGATTTTTTCAATGGAGTCACCACTTAGATCGGAATCAAACAATGCTAACCAATCTCAAGTTCAAAGAATTTTAAGGCCTAAAAGATTTAATTAGTTCTTAAAAATTTAGTTAAGTCGTAAAGACCAAGGATGAATAACTCAATCCTCGGCAACGGCGCCAAAAATGTTGTCGTCCTTATACACACTTGCAAATGTGAGCTTGAGTTCGGCTCACTTAGTGTGTCCTTGGAGGCACAATGCCTAGGTTCACAGCCCATGCTGTCACTTTGACCAGAACCTCTTCCGTCTAGGCTCACTCCTAGGGAAGCCAAAGGGGGTAGTCCTTAGTTGCTAGATGAATTATGTTAAGTTCTAGGAGTTAATTTTAATTTGTTAAGGTTATAGGGGATTCTAATCCTAAGATTCTAAGGCAACCATGCAATATGCAAGGGTTAGCATGAGAGTCAATTCCTTTCCCTAGGTCAACTAAGACTAGTGCCTAGAAATTGGGCAAAGGGGTCAACTTGGTTAAGGGGTGGTTCGTTACAAAAGACTACAAAGTGTTTACAAATTTACAAAATAATAAGTTAATCCAAAATACAATTACTTACATGAAAGGATTACTCAATCAAATAATAACATGTACATTGATTTACAAGCTTTACAAAAGAATGAGATATTACAATCTAACCAAGTATGTTTAATGTATGCAGGAAAAAAAAGACTTGAGCATTCACCACATCATCATCCACATAAGATCATTAAAAAAGTATTTCATCAATAAGATTATGAATACTAAGCACAATATTATGAAGGAAACAAGACAATCTACACTCTTTACTATCAAACCCCCCCAAGATTATTATATGTGGCCAAGGGATTAAATAGTTAGGCTTTTCTTAAGGATTTTAAGTTTATTTGGCTTTCACCAAATCCTCCTCCTCCTGTTGCCAAATAACTGCCGGGTGCTCAAGATAGTAAGGCAATGAGGCCCACCCTAGCTTCTCAGGTCAGCCTTGACAGTAAGAGTACTTCCCGGAAAGGATCCACATTACAGAATCACGGGACGGTCCCCCGCCACTTTCTTCCGTTGTTTTCCTCAAACTCGTTTTAGATGGTGGAGATGGTGGTCTAACGTACCCTAAAATAGTCTATTAAGTATATATATCAATTAGGTATACTTTTAGGTGATTATAAGAGTGTTTTGAGAGCTTTAAGTCAATTAAAAAATGTTAAATAATGAGATGGCCGAAACTGAAATTGCTCAAAATGTGTGGCTTTAAGCTTTAACCATGAGATATATCAACACATTAAAGTAAATAATATATAAGGCTTAAAGAGATAGGTACACTTAGATTATATGCACATCACATTACTTGATTAGATACCATGAATCAAATGGCAAAAACAGCTTGCCTTAAGAAAAGAAAATTTAAGTGTTTGCCAAGTTAACCATTCAACACATTTCAAGCCCAAGACGTGGCTACCAATAGATATTTAAGCAATGAAGTAGATAACCATTTATGTATTAAGCACCTTAAGATACATGAAGCATTAAGATCAAGATATGTGCTTAAAAGAGAAATTATGAACTTGAAAGGAAAACTAAGCAAGATCCAAGCAATGAAACTTAAGTGTGTTGCCCAATGGGCTTAGGATGAGAGATTAGATCTAAAACATCAGCATTAAGAATATTAAACCATTAGATCCATCACATCAAAATGAAGAATTAAGCATTAACACTTGTCCTTACCTCTTTGGGTTGTTCCTCTCCCAACTAGGTAGGTTATTAAGATGTCTTGACTTAGTTAGATTAAGTGTTCTTAGATCTTAGTTATTAAGGAAAACTTAGCAAGATGAGAAAGCAAGAGAATGAACAAAACAACAAACTCAAAAGTTAGCTAGATCTACAAGAAATCAACACTACCCACGTGGGGTTGAGAAGATGCCCACGCCTTCTAAACCTCACGGCCAAGCTATGAGAAAAACTCAACAAAAACTGAAATGTAAGCTAGATCTACCCACGTCCTAGTCTACCCACAAGGCTTGAAGAAGAGGGGAGGTCGTACCACTTCCCCTCCTACACTTCAAGCAAGATCTAACAAGCAAACAAAGACTTAAAGTGCACTTTCTAAGCTAGAAAATGAGAAGAAAGGTGAGAGATAGCTACCAAGTCTTCCGAGGGGTTGTTGAGTGTTGTATGTATCTTTTGGGGCAGCCAAGAGCCTCCTTCAGATCTGATATACCTTTTATAACAGCAAGATATTCTTGCTAGGATGGTTACATACAACAAGCAAACATTAAGAAAACCCTTGCCCTTTTGGAGCAAGAACCTTCCACAAGACAAAATATAGATTCAAAATTATTATTGACCTATCTAAACCAAGATATGCTAGCTGAAAATGAAATGGATGTACAGCAATAAAAACAGCAAGGTAATAAATCAAGATGGTTGAAGTGTGTATGGATTCAAGAGACCCTTCCCTTCTAGAAGGTCTTCCCAACGAAACCTTGGAAGCTAACCTGCAATCTCCCTTATAGATCAAGCATATACTAGATAGAATGTTAGAGAAACTAACATAAACGACACTTCAATTTAGGCTATGCAATAAGATTCATATGATAAAAGGGCATACGCACCATCTACCCTACTCAAATAACACTTTATTCAAGATCTAGTATGGAAAGATTCAACAAAGAAAATACACAAGGTTACCTCCATATGCATAAGATAAGAAAGCATACGCATTACCCACTTGTTGTCCTCCAAATATTCTTGAACTTTATTACCAAAAGAAATGGATCTTGGAGAGGAATACTCCAAAACCCTAGAACTAAAATGACAATGAAATGGAAAATGAGAGAGAGAGAGAGAGAGAGTTGGAAATCAAATAGCATAACAATAGCTCAAGATATGGCAATTTGTGAGATAGAAAAGGGATCTATTTATACTTGGAGAGGCAAACCTACCCCTCTTGGATCTAAGCCAAGTCTCCACCACCAAGCAATAGAGTAGATCTCTAGGCTAGGGCACACTTCCTAGGGTTTGCACAATAGATATAGGGTGTAGAAAAATAGAAGAATTATTTAGATATATCCAAGGGCATGTAGGAAGTGTGGGATTTGTGCCATGGAAGGTGAAGAGACCAAATAATTATTTAAATAATTATTTAAATAATTATTTGTTGGAGTTTCAAGATATGGGAGGGTGCACCTCTTGGGATGAGGAGAAGAGATGAGAGGCTAAGGAAGAGGGTGAGGTGTTGGGATTACAAAAGGGTGAGGGAAAGGCATGGGATCCGTGCCTAATATATATGAAAAGTCACCTCTTAAAATAAAAAGTGTAACTTTCCATTGGAGAGAGGAAAAGAAAAACGTAACTCCCTTGGGGGGCATTCTTTTTGGTTAAAATTCAACCCAAACTTAAGTATGGGTGAGGTGTAGTGATAAGGATCACTTCTAGGTATTAAAATAAGGTTAAATTAGGTGGAAACGTAGGAGAGGAGGCCACACTAAAGTCACAAATTAATTAAAAAGTGAAAAACGTCAATCCCCCTAGGGGGGCGCAACTTTTGAGTGTGGGGGTTGGAAAAGGGGTTAGAAAGGGTTGAAAAAGGTTGGGAGGCTAAGGTTATGCTTAGGGGGTCTCTCTCTAACCATCATTTCAAAATTTTACATCATCTAACTCATTATTACAATTTTTACATTTTGCCATGTTTAGACTTTAGCAATTAAAATTGTTGTTATAGACTGACTGACACTCTAGGTGGACTAACCCATGGCTAAAGTTGTCCAAACGAGCTGAAACTTGGTCCAAGGATGTAGGAGGTTCTATTCCATTTCTTTTGAGCACAAATACCCCTATCAAAAGTCCAAGGATCCATTTTTTACAATATTTGTTCAAAAATAATTAATTAATTAAATAATTAAACCTCCAAACTTAGGGAAATTTAATTAAAAATTAATTAATTAAAAAAACTAACCTAGACTCGACGGAATTCCGCGAAACTTTCTATGATGTCTTGCATGGTCATTTACAATGAATTGCCTATATAGTTAACCAAAACATAATCCCATTGCAACGTCGTTCACCACTTTGGAGGACGTAAAGTGAGAGGGAAAAACTCAAGGGAAATCATTAAGGCTAGAAGGCCCAATGATAACCTAAGGATAAAAAACCCTCGGTGAAAGGAACTCTCCCAGTGGACCGATGCCAAGGTAACTGACCTAGACATGACTCATGCAGACCTATTACATTATTAACCCACGCAGGGGTGCGGAAATTCCAAGTACAAAAATAAGTGTTGGGCCAAACACAACCCTGTAGAACCAAGAATCTTCAATAATATGGGCATCTGATGATGCATCTCTTCATGGCACATGAGTTGACCACCGGTGCTAAATGGGTGGTCAACATCTGGCTCCACATGGGGACGTGTGTTCAATCTTCTCACTTCGAGACGGAGAGCATACGAGAATCCAGCACCTACAAAACAGAGTGCTCACCGTAGTGCACACCGACAATTAACATTAGTATACATTTATACAAAAATAAATCAATGAATTCTATACAACATGTACATAATGAAATAAGTAAAGTACAACATCATAATTTACAACAAATGAAATCTAAGGTACAGAAAAATTTCTAAGTACATATTTACATAAAGAATGAAATAATACAAAATTGAAATACAAGGAGAAAGGTTAGAGATACGTTACAGAGGGTGTCCATTCAGACACCACGTTTCCCCATCATCTGTAAAAGAGCTTGAGCTGTTGTCCATTCCTCGGAATGTTGATGGGCTCACCATCCAAATGGCTGAGATGAAAAGAATTCGGCCCTGCTATTTCTCTGATCAAGTATGGCCCTAGACATAAGCTGTCAAACTTGTCGTGCTTTCCCGGTTTCTCTTTTCCTTTATCCCATAATAAAACAGTATCACCCACAATGAAGTCCCTATGTTTGGTTCACCTGTCAAAAGTTTTCTTTACTTTAATCTGATTCCTGCAATTCTGATCATAAGCTCCTCGTCTGATTTCATCTGATTCAATGATCTGATTGACCCTATTCTCAACTGCATCCAATCCTGTAGAGGTGTCCTCAACTGACCCATAATTAGGAATTCTAAGATGCACTGGAAACCTAGCCTCCAATCCATATACTAGCTCAAATGGACTCTTTCCAGTAGCTGCTTTCTTTGTTATTCTGTCGGCCCACAACGCATGCTTAATTTTACTATCCCAAGACTTCTTATTTTCACCAACGATTTTCTTTACAATGGTCATTAAGTTTTTATTACTTGATTCTGCCTGACCTTTCCCTTGGGGATAATAATTTGATGCATGTGATAAGATAATATCATATTTGAAACAAAATGCTGACATCTCGGCTGAACAAAAGGCCTTGGCATTATCTGTGACTATCTTTGATGGGACCCCAAATCTAGTTATAATTTTGTCTTCAAGGAAATCCATCACTACCTTTTCATTTTCACTCTTGGTAGGGATGGCTTCAACCCGTTTAGTGAAGTAATCTGTGGCTGTAAGAACCCAAGAGAACCCATTACTTGAATTATTATTAAACTTACCGATGAAGTCCAAACCCCACTGTTGAAAAGGTGCCTCAACCACCACTGGTTGCAAAGGGAGTGTTGCTAATTTCTGCTTTCCTGTGAAAAGATGACATGGCTCACATTTTCAAACAAGCTGATGTACATATGAAAATATAGTGGGCCAGTAATATCCTGCTCTGAGAATTTTGTGGGTAGTAGTTTTAGCAGCAAAGTGTCCTCCACAAAACCCTCCATGGAATTCATTCATTAGTTCCTCTGACTCAACGTCATCCACACATCTAAGGATAATTCCATCAAGATTTCTCCATCCTAAACCATCTCTAGTAAGGACATACTTAGAATATTTTAACCTTAAATCCCTTTTCTTGTGTCCTACTAGATGCCTTGGACAAGTTAGATTCTTAAGATAGAAAATGATGTTTGTGTACCAATCCACTTGTTCAAGTTTTAATAAGTTAGGATTCCATTCTTCATTACTGGTTTGGTTAACCATATCCAAGGCTCATTCATTACTTTCTGTTTAGAGAGTACTTTCGGATCCATCGCATAGGTTTTATGTTTTTCGACGTTTCGGACCAAACTAGTGTGGTCCATCATCAGGAAAGCGTTTTTCGACGTTATGGACCACACTAGTTTGGTCTGAAACGTCGAAAAACATAAAACCTATGCGATGGATCCAAAAGTACTCTCTGAACAAAACAATGATCGCAAAAGTCTTAGAACAGAAAAATCATTACTTTCTGTCAACATTTTTGCCAAGCCTTGACCCTTAATCAATTTAGTTGGTTTAATCTCCAAATCATACTCTTGGATTTTAGCAATCCATCTACCCTTTGAGCCCAATCCTTCCACTTGACATAACACATCTTTAACCGCGGAATTAGGAACATAACCAATCACCTCGGAATATCCAATGAAGACTCTGAAATGTTTGAGTGATTTGACTAAGGCATATGCTTGTTTCTCAAACATGGGATATTTCAATTCTGAATTCTGCAAGGCCCTACTCATATATGCAATGGGCTGATCATGGCCTTGATCGTTCTTCTGAAGCAACACACCAGCAATTGTGTCTTCAGAGGC
The DNA here is from genome assembly GCA_009831015.1 of Picea engelmannii. Lineage (NCBI taxonomy): Eukaryota > Viridiplantae > Streptophyta > Pinopsida > Pinales > Pinaceae > Picea > Picea engelmannii. Next base: position 7,236 of record WSFP011593102.1, read on the forward strand.
AAAAGAGAAGATCTGGAATTCCTTCTCATAATCTGGACTGATAAGAACCAGAGCTTCACATATGGTTGTCTTTATGTGTTCAAAAGCTCGTTTACTTTCATCATTCCATTCAAATTTTACATCCTTCTTAAGTAGTTTATAGATAGGTTTCATAATCTCAGCATAGTTGGGAATGAACCTATGGACAAAATTGGTTTGTCCTAAGAAGGATTGAAGAAGTTTCTTTGTCGTTGGCAAAGGAACTTTACCAATGGCTTCCACCCTTTCAGGGTCTATTTTTACTCCTTCATTAGTTATGATGTGGCCCAATAATTTTCCTTCAGTCACCCCAAAGACTAACTTAGTAGGATTCAGAGAGATTCCAAACTCTTGACATCTGTCCAAAACTTGCCTAAGGTGGAAAATATGGGTTTTACCATCCTTAGAAAAAATGGTAAGATCATCTTGATATATTTCAATTAATTTCCCGATCAATCCCCGGAAGGCATAATCCATAGCCCTTTGAAAAGTAGCTCCATCATTTGTTAAACCAAATGGAATTCTAAGATATTCAAAAGTGCCCCATGGAGTAGTAAAAGTAGTTTTATGCCTATCTTCTTCCTTTAATCTGATCTGATTATAACCTGAGAATCCGTCAAGCATGGAAATCATTCCTGATCCTGTAACCCTTTGAAGTAGAGTTTCCATATTGGGAAGGGGATAGTTGTCTTTTGTGCAAGAAGTGTTTAAGTTCCTGAAGTCAATGCAGATACGAATGTTGCCAGTCTTCTTCCTGGAAACGACCAAGTTTGAACACCAAGAAGAATGTCTGGTCGGTTGAATAATACCTGCATCCAGCATTTTCTTTAACTCCTGTTGAACTAGAGGAGCTAACTTTGGGTTTAATTGTCTCAACTTCTGTCTAAAGGGCTTAGTATCTTCCTTAAGAGGAATTACATGATGAATCACATCCTCCCTATAGACCTTGAGCTCATCATATCCAAAGGCTAAGACATCCCTATATTCTTTTAACAATTTAACAATTTCATTTCTTTCATCTATAGGGGTAGTCTTGCCTACCTTTATTAATCTGGGTTCTTCATGAGTTCCAATATTTACTTCAAGGTAATCACATAGTTTTTTCTCTGAATCATTCTTCTTCTTGTGACCATCCTGCCTATCAAAATCCCTCTCTGAAGAAACCACCTTTATAGGTGGTGCCTTTACCTCATCATCATTTCCTATATAATTATTACCTTCTTCTTTCATACTTATGTCTAAGTCTGAAAACTCATGGATGCGAAGTAAAAACTTAACCATTTGTTTGTCATCATCAAATACCTGCCAATGATCCATGTTATTCGGGATGGAAGGCCTGAAAATAACCTCAACTGAAATCTTTTCATCAATTAAGCTGTCTGGAAGCTGAAGTGTAGAAGTTGCTACTGCAAGTTCATCTGCTTGTGCATTCTGTTCTCTAGGAATTTCAATCAAGTCTATAGCATCTAAGTCTTCTATAAGATTCCAAATTGCATTCATATACCCTTTTAGTCTTTCAGACTTGCAAGCAAACTTATTTTTTAACTGTTGTATTACTAAGTCTGAATCACCTTTGATATTTAGACACTTTATTCCTTTATCTTTGCAAATCTCCAACCCAAGGATTAAATCCTCATACTCATCCACGTTATTAGTTGCATCAAACTCCAATCTAAAAGAAAACTTCAGAATTTCACCACTTGGAGACTGAAGCACAATTCCGGCACCCTTCCCAGTTCTAGAAAAAGCACCATCAAAGTTCATGTACCAAACCTTGTCTAATTCACAATATTTAGTTGTTTCTTGTAAAGGCACAATGGAGTTAGACAAGATGGCATAGTTACCAAAACCTTCATCATTCCAGTTTAATTCATCTTGGGGCTTCTTGGGATCTTCAATATGATACTTCATGTAGGCTTCCCGATTCAATTTAAAAGTACCCCCATCAGGAGTAGGAATAGTAGCATAAGATAAGTCCATTTGTAGGCTACCACCCAAGTCTGCCGCTGTTTTTCTGTTTAATAACATTCCCCATACATCCGGCACATCGATCACCACAATATCCATTTCAATCATAATGTCCGGAAAAGCTGCCAAGTAAACTTGCAAACCTTTAATCAATCCATGCACTTCTATAGTTTGGTTGTCCAAGGCACAAATGTTATGGTAAGGTCTATATATTCTTAAGTTCAACTGTTCCATCACCTTCTTAGTAATAACATTTGAAGTAGCTCCTGAATCAAGCATGCAATTTTGTAAAACCTTATCGTTCACAAGTAAGGAAAGGTAGACAGGCAAGTTCTTCTGATTCTTCCTATCCCAATTCTGTAAAATTACTGGTGCATCCTGGTAGGCTGAGGCTACTGGTTTTTCAATAAAACTCACAGGTGGCTCATCAATGGCTTTAAGCAACTTCTCCTTTTGTGAAGGAATCTTAATGAGTTCTTATACTGGCACCAACATTTTCACACTATTCAACCATCCACCTAAGTTTATGTTCAAATCTGCATTAACTGGCACCTTAGACTTAGGAGGGGATACTTTAGGAGGATTTACTTGACATTTTTCTTGGCCTTTATTTTCCTTCCTATTGTATGTAATGCCTCTAAAACGAGCCATTTCTGCAAATTGATGTGGGGTGGGCTTGAGCCCATAATTTTCTGTAGCTTTATCAACATTTCCACTCATAAAATTACCATAGCTCCCATAATCAAAAACATCCAAAAAACATTGTTACCACCATGATACTTGTTATTGCACATGTTTACTTGTTCATTTCCTTGGTCTTGGTTGTCATTATTGCACTCTTCAAGGAAAACAAGGCAAGTAGACTCCTCATGAAACTCACCACAAGGTCTACAATAAGGCATAGGACGATGCTCCACTA
>WSFP011593103.1:0-10140 GCA_009831015.1 Picea engelmannii
GGCACTCTCTTCCCGATTTTATTCTGACACTCTCTCAATTTCGTTTTGGAGGACCTTTCTCGTCCTCCATTGGCAGTCTTAATCCTAGTGGCACTATTCCATCATTCACACCAAATTACCAGATTCTCGTCGGTGGACAATTTCACCAAGGTGGTATGACTCAACCCCCTCTCAGTGGGCAAATTCTTATTGGAACGCAAATCCCAATTGGAACACAACCCCTAATTGGAACGCTCCCCCCAATTGGAACACCACCTTCGATAGGAGGACTGACCCCACCTTATGGACAAAACATACCTCCATCCTTGGCCCAGTATTGGAATCATATGATACAACATCATCCTCAATCGATTGGGGGGCAACAGTTTCCAGCTGCATCCGTTATACCCCCTAATATAGGCCAACCATATCCGGGTACATCCAATCCTATTTGGGGTTCGAATGCTCAAACTCACGTCCATGTTCAAGGATACAATCCCATGAGCTACTATCCTCTCCAACCACCACCGAATCTACCTGGTTCTTCACATTATATGCAGATTGCTTATGGTCCTACTGGTTTTCCGACAGGGTTTCCTCCCCAAAGACACCAATACCCACAGGTGAATCAACAGTTACCCTTCTTGGCCACTTTGGATCTTCTGGATTTGTCAAGGATTTTAAATGATCCAATTCATCACTCTCCCCAATGGCTTGCTATACCAGCCAAGCTACCATCGGACATCCCTAAATTCGATGGCAAAGCGGGAGAGGACCCGAACAATCATGTCATGACTTTTCACCTCTGGTGTTCATCCAACTTGTTGATGGATGACTCTATTCGTTTACGTCTTTTTCAATGAATCCTAATAGGTTCTGTTGCGAAGTGGTATATAGAATTACCGTGAGGTTTATTTGATGAATTCAACACCCTAGCTATGGCTTTCCTCACTCACTACCAGTTACCGATTCGTTATGAAACGGGGACCGATATTTTGAGTTATTTCAAACAAAACAAAGCCACTCATATATCCGATCGCATTCATGAGTGGCGACGGAAACAACGTCTCATTAAACTTGAACTCCTCGATCAGTTGCTGGCAGAGTGGTTCACAAAATCATTTATGAATGACATCAGTCGTGACATCTCCATGGGTGGAGTAGTCATAGAAGAGCAGGCCATAAGTCATGCTCAATACCTTGACCTCGTTTACTCACAAATGGGTACCCTTTACGATTTACTAACCAACTTACCTCGTCCTTCCACTTCCACCACTTCAACTACTCCAGTTGCTTCGCATGTAGCCGATGGTGTGATTGGCACTTTCCATGCCCAACCACATTCCACCTCAAGCACCAACCCCAAACCTTCTTCTTCTAATGTTCAAAATGCTCTGTCTCCTACCCCTCCCACTGGCAAGACTTCTGAGGTAAATGCATTTCAATCTACCCTAGCCGGAAAAAACAAATCCAAAAAGGGAAGGAATAAGAATAAGGAGGACAAAAATACTTCTCAGGCAGAGCGAACCAAAACTACACCTGTTGACGATCGGGATAAGCGCAAACCTCGATACCCTTGTCTTATCTGTGGTGATGATCATTACATGAAGGATTGTCCACGACGTGTCGAGGTCACTAAGTTCCTTAGAGGAGCTCCAAAACCACCTGCTCCAGCCATTTTGTCCCAACCCTTCCCGTCTCAACAACAGGCTCAGTTGGTCATTCATGACCAACCCTCATCTTCTACTACATCCTCTGTATTGATGTGTACTGGCGATTCAAAGTAGAATGACATTGCACTCACCACTCGAGCCAAAGGTTATTCTCCCTCTAAAGAGAAGTTTGATGACCTACCTCCTTCCTTGGTACAACCCTCTCCCGTGACTCCACCTACCAACGGTCCTCTTCATCTCGAACGACCAAGCCTCGACACAGTTCTTCGACCCCCCCCAAAGGGCGTCATTCGAAAATCGACTTTCAATCCTCATGCTCATGCTGCCCAGAACTACAGCATTGTTGAAGATTTGGCCCAAGCACCTTCTACGATGTCATCCCTCGAAGTCCTTCAAAGTTGTCCCACACAACAGAAGGCACTGTTGAAATCTATCGGTGGAATCGATCCGACGGATACGAATTTAATAATTTTTGACTTGGAAGATCACATTCCAAGGTAACCCCCTCAACTCGCATTCCAGATCCAAGTGATTGTCTCTGAAAAAAACATTTGTCAAACCGTTATCGATGAGGGTGCCTCGACGTGTGTCATGTCTCTTACTTGCTGGAAATCCATTGGCTCTCCCTCTTTGAATGAATCCTAGAACACTCTCAAAGCCTTCAATGGCTCCGGTTTTAAGCCCTGTGGTGTCCTCCCTTTGTTGTCTATCATGTTAGAAGGCAAAATGGTCCAATTCGAAGTGGAAGTCTTTGACGCTCCCCTTGATTACAATCTTCTGCTTGGCCGCAGTTGGATCGATTCCATGCATGCAGTTGTGTCGACCCTTTTCCATGTGGTACGTTTCCCACATCAAGGGAAGGTAGTCACCGTCGACCAATTAGCCTTCTTTAACTCCGACACCCGTACTGGCAACATATTGTTCATCGCTAAAACCCCACCGGGTTATGAGAATGTCGGTGTAGGCCATCTCAAAGACTCTTCGTTAATGGGTACTTTCCTCATTCCACCGCCCGATGTTCAACGCTCGTCCGTTGCTTCAATCAACATGATCTCCACCTCAATTCATGAAATTCCTATGTCTCACGACCCATGGATAGTACCTGACCCTGGAGATCATCTTCGTTACGACAACGAAATGTCGTTAAGTCCGGTTGAATCCGCCTATCAAGCTATTCAATCGGCAACCCCTTCTACCCCCTCTCTTGGTGATTTATCTCCAGATCCCTTCCGTGTCATTTTTCCCACAGATGAAATGATCATGTCTGTCATGGAAGGCACCCCTTGGGACAATGGACATCATCGTTCCATCCTCTTTCTGGAGCAACATACCATTGAGAACTACCAACGGATCTCCACCCCGTCGACCGTTGTCGTCATCTCAACCGTTCTCGAATCCACACACGATGTGTTTTCTGAAGAGAACTTAAGCAATATCTTGCCCACTATTCCCCTCGACATATCCGTCAAACCTGGGATTGTCGAAAATGTCCATATTGGAGCTTCGTGTTCTTCTGACGAAATTGTCACCTACACATCCCTTTTCAAAGAGTTTCGTGACATCTTCGCCTGGAGCTACGAAGAAATGTCGGGTATCGGCCCTGACATTGTGATACATGAGATCAAGACATACCCTAACGCTAAACCCGTCCGGCAACACCTTCGTCCCATTCACCCACGTAAAGCGGCTGCTATCAAGCTCGAAGTCGAGAAACTTCTCAAAGCCGGATTTATTTACCCGATGGCTCTCACTGACTGGGTTTCCAATCTTGTCCCGATCGATAAGAAACAAGGCACAATTCGTGTATGTGTTGATTATAGGGATATCAACAAAGCTTGTCCCAAAGACAACTTTCCTACCCCCTTCGTCGATCAGATTGTCAACGATTGCACCAGAAGTGAAATCTTCTCTTTGATGGATGGTTTCTCCGGGTATAATCAAATCAACATTGTTCCCGAGGATCGACATAAGACTGCATTTATTTTTCCTTGGGGCACTTTTGCCTATCAGAAACTCCCTTTCAGTCTCAAGAACACTGGCACCACTTTTCAACACGCTATGTCTTATGCTTTCCATGATATCAAGCACATCGTTCAACCATATCTAGACAATTTAACCACCCACTCAATGCGTCGAGTCAATCATCCAACCCACCTCCGAGCCATTTTCGTCTGTTGTCGGTTCTACCGTATACGTTTGAATCCTCATAAGTGCGTTTTCTGCGTGGAATCCGGCCAACTTCTAGGTTTTATTGTTTCGCATCAAGGGATCAGGGTGGATCCTTTAAAGGTTGAGGCAATCCTTAATCTCCCTCCTCCTTCTACACTACGCCAGTTACAAAGTTTGCAGGGGAAAGCAAACTTTCTTCGTCGTTTTATTCCAAATTATGCCGAGATAACTCGTGGATTTACACGGCTCCTAAAAAAGGGGTCTGAGTTTGTATGGGATACCATCACCAACAACGCTTTCAAAGCCATTAAATTGTCCCTAACACGTGCTCTGCTTCTCTTTCCCCCCGATTACGGTCACGATTATTTCCTCTACCTTGCTGCCTCGGATTACACCATTGGTATGGTTCTCATCCAAGAGGATGATGCTAACGATGAACATGTTATCTACTACTTGAGTCGAAGTCTAACTCCTATCGAAATCAAGTATTTACATGTCGAAAAACTGGCCTTGGCAGTCGTCCAAGCCGTCCAATGCTTCAGGCACTATATCCTCTCTCGCAAGACTACAGTGATTTCGAATTGCAACCCTATGCAACACATTCTCACACGTCAATTGCTAGGGGGAAAATACTCCAAATGGATCGTGATACTCCAGGAGTTTGACTTGGAATTCGAACGCACCAAGTCCAAGAAGTCCTTAGTGTTTGTTGAGTTGATATGCAACTTTCCCTATTCTGAAATGGAAAATGTAGCAGCTGATTCATTACCTGATGAATCCCTTTTCCTCATCAGCTCTGATGATCTTTGGTATGGGGATATCATCATATATCTCCAAACCTAGACTTTCCGGCCAACTTTGTCTAGTACTGACCGACGTCGAATACGCTACCAAGCCCGTCAATATATTATCCTCGGGGATACTCTTTATCGTCAAGGGATTGACTTTGTTTTTCGACGCTACCTCACATTCGACGAAGCCGAGAAAGCTCTTAATGACTGCCATTCTGGAGCCTATGGTGGTCATATGTCTGGATATGCTACTGCCCAAAAGATATTATGCGTAGAGTATTTTTGGCCTTCTTTATTTAACGACTACATAGTCGTCGTTCAAAAATGTCATGCTTGCTAGACCTATAATAACAAGATGCGGTCACATCCCGTTCCTCTTCACCCTATGGTCTCTGTTGGTCCCTTTGCGAAATGGGGCATCGATTTCATGACATGTCACCCTCACTTGGTCAAGGGGCATGGATATATTATTGTAGCTGTCGATTACTTTACGAAATGGGTCGAGGCGATGTCGACATTTGACAACACTGGAAAGACCGCAACATTATTCATTTTTAATCACATCATAGCTCGTTTTGGTGTTCCCCGGGCTATCGTCACTGATCATGATAGCCACTTTAGAAACTTTATAATGTCCGAACTTACTGAAAAGTTGGGTCTTCGCCATGAAAAATCAACGCCCTATTACCCACAAGCCAACGGCCAAGTCGAAGCAATTAATCATAACTATGCTCTGACGAATGATAGGGATTCACAAAACAAGTTGGCACACAATGTTGTTTTCGGCATTGTGGGCTTACCGAACATCCGTCAACTTCGCTACTGGGTTTACACCTTTCTGGTTAGTCTATGGTTTGGAAGCCATTCTCCCGATTGAATGTGAGATACCCTCTTTAAAACTAGTTGTTGAACTCCTACCAAACACTTCTGCTGAGGAAGAATGTCTATTGTATCTTATGCAATTAGATGAAACTCGACACGATGCTACCCTAGTCATAGAAGCTCAGAAAAAATGTGTCAAGGCCCAATACGACAAACATGTCAAGCCTCGCGTTTTCTCTGAAGGAGATCTTGTTCTCCTCTATGAACAAGATTGAGATATGCTAGGAGCTGGAAAATTCGAAGCCATGTGGTGAGGTCCTTATATCGTTAGACGAGTATTGGAAAAAGGGGCTTATGATTTAGTAGATTACAATGGTATCCCTTTGAGTGAACCCAGGAATGGGTTGTACTTGAATAAGTACTATGCATAAAATCACCTGTGCACAAGTACTTGTATTTTTATTGTATCATACTTCTTGTGTGTTACTATAGCTTGCTTTCATCATTATCTGGTCTCTGCCCTTATGTGACATTGTGTTTGATTTCCAAATGTTGGAGTCTTCGCTATCCTATATTGGCTTCGCTAATGGAGTTAGTCGTAGTACTCAGAACCTTGCTTCCGCTACATGGGCAATTTATGCCCCTACAAACGAACTTATCTCCTTATGAGGTGTGTGTCTCGGCCGTGCGACCAACAATATTGCAGAGTATAGTGTCGTTATCAAATTGTTGATTGATGCTATCTCGCTCGGAATCCGTCAATTGGTTATGTGACTCAATTCACAGCTTGTAGTACTACAATTAACTAATGTCTATACTATTCAAAGTCCTACTTTGTTACGGGTGTATTTGCGAATTCGCCTCTTGGAACGTTATTTTGATTATACTTAATATCAACATATTCCTAGATGTCTAAATACATTAACTGATGCATTGGCTAACTATGTATTAGACAGACATTTGGATCATTTATAAATCAATCACATCCATTTTCACACAACACAAGATAAACCGGTAGAAGTCGTATGTATATATAACGATCAAAAGAGTTTTTACAAAAAAGTTATGTCCGAAGACCAAAATGTCAAGATCTGAAGCTCATAGCTTCTACAAAGTGATGTCATGGATGACATTCATGGTAACACACGACTGCCTGGGCAACCTATGAAGCAGTCGGCCAATGGACTCTGACACTCCTACTGTATGACGGTGATAATGTCATGGAACCTCTCCAAGAGGCATGTCTGGAATATCTGTTGTCAAACCCTCTAAGTTTTGTTCCACCGCTTCATAATCCTCACCGTCCAATCGTGGCACTAGCGCCACCTCTCCTCGCTGCTGAATAGGAGAAGTATCAGGAGGTCGGTAAGGTCCCACATCTGTGTCATCAAAAATGAATTTTGTATTTAGTCTTTGGACGAACATATAAAAAACATTTTCATATGATAAAATTCACAAAAACATTTAAAAATAAAAAATGTGTACTTCTTACCAAGTTCCCCCCACTGAGCACCCTCGGGCAGGACCAAGTCCGGATCTCCTCGAAAATCCAACCCGGCATAAGCATAATCATCTACCATCATCATCTTTGGTCGCAACGAGTCGAAGAAGGTATCATCATATTTGATAATTGGTCCCGCTACATGTCGGGCCATGAGTTGACACCATCTCAGCATTCTTGGATCTGTTGGAGCCGGTAAATCCCACTCAACCTGCAGCCTCAGTAACGGAACCCTCTCGAGAAAGAAGGACACCAACAAAGACACATACCCGAATTGCTTCAGGTTACCTCGCCTGCATTTGGTCAACTGCCTCTTCATGCTACGAAGCACTCCATCTGCCCAATTAAAAACCCGAGGCTCAGTACACTCTATGGAATACTGAAAGTAGCTTTGAAGAGCCATGTGAGGAGCGGAGCTCCCAGCCATACAAGCAATGGTAAACAAAATAGTGTGGAGGGTCAAATCTCGCACTCCCCAAATAGCTACTTTCCCTTTGCTCATCTCTGCCTCTGGAACACAGTGTAAGCGGTAGTACTCACTCATAGGCAGCCCACCACCTCTGCTACCAGTCAGGTTCACGTGGTACCCACGTCATGACAGTCCTATCAAAAAGTAAATGTCCTTGATATCCAATGACAATGTGTGGACCCCTACATGGAATACTTGTTGATCGGGATCCCACATATGCACAAGGTACTCCAATAACCTTACTTGGGCCCTCATGCTCGGGATACGAAAGTACTTCAGAAGACCACAGTTTCGCAAATCGGCAATGGTGGGCGGATGATTTCCGGTAATGAAATTATCTTCTTCGTAGTCCCTTTCGCGCCATTCCAGAACCATGGTGATGGCCAAACACCTGCATAAGAAGCACAAGAAGAAGATTAATAACTCTATTCACAATTTGGTATCTTTTCATTGAGCAAATTTTTAAAAAAACTTTTACACTTTTTGGTTCTCGCAGGTGTCCTTTAGGCACAGTGCGAGGTTCTCGCAGGCACCTTTGGGCTCACCTGCGATAATGACCCATTCTCGTAGGTCCCGTGTAGCTCACCTGTGAGAATGGCTAAGCGCCATAATAACCCCCAAAACAAACTCAAAACGGTGGTTTTTTCCAATGAAAATGAAAAATTAAACCATGAAAAAGTAGAGGACAAAGAGCCTACCTCACTGCCACTGACAGTTCGTCGAATGGATGCTCGTAACTCCCGCAATCTGACGCCGAATTTCAAGGGTAAAAAAGGGGGTTTGGGGCTCAACTAGTGGTAAAGTTAAAATGATATGGTAAAAAGAGTTTTTACTTCTTTATATTTACTTTTACCATGTTATTGAATTTTTATAATTATTTATTTATTAAAACCTAATCCCTAATACCCTTCTGAGTGCAAATTTTGCAGGCATAACGACTTCGATGTTCATATATAGGGATGCGGACATATTTTTTCTTCTTCATCACATGTTTTGATTGTTTTTTATGGTTTTTGTATAAAACCTCGAGCTTGGTCTTTGTCCGTTCTCACACTCGAAAATACATGAGAACGTGATCGAGCATACTTTTATCACTTTTTCGGGCTCAACAAGGTTATACGGAAAAGGAACCCCCCCAGAGTCCTCTTTAAGCTCTTTTCAGACTCTCTAAACATGAAAAGATAGCCGAGCGACCTTGTTATTTTCATGCTCGATAAAGTATTTGAAGAAAGCATCTGTTGGGTGATAATTTATCTCTTTTTCGGTCTCATCAGACTATTTTAGAAAAAAGGAACTGAGAGAGTTATCTTTTAAGTGTTTTTCTAGACTCTATAATCATGAAAAACCTTCGAGTTTTCTATCTTTGGACTCATTAAACAAACATCGACAGACTCATAATGGGACTGAACCACTCCTTCCTAGGGTTCGTTAAACATAATCTGAAGGACTTATCCGAAAGACTTATTCGAAGGATAAGCTTATATCAACAAGCATATGTTATCCTCCTCAAGCTTGCGTAAAAATAAAGAGGTTCTCGCCAGAAATGGTGGGGGGGAATTTGGGAAAGGGATATGTTCTCATCTTCATATTGATTGGCAGTAAGTGTCGCTCTTGAACATGATGCCCCCTATTCATTATATTTGAAGCCGGTTTGGGAAATCCATTTGTCTCTCATTCGATTTTCTATAAAGTCATACCCTGTGTCGTCTCTGAGTCAATGCTTCCAAATCATTGGTCGTGTCGTTCATATGTTAAAGAGAAGTTCATTTGAAACCTCTATTGAGTCAGACATCTGCAGTTGTCCATTCTCTTCATGTTGGCCTTCCCTGTGTCTAGTCCAACTTACATCATACTATGTTTCACCTTCAAAATATGTTACTCATTTTGTGTCATTGATGGGGGATACATCAAGGCCCTCCTATGACGAGTTTTGTTCTGTTGACTTCAGCTCATTATCCGGAATCAAGACTTAGAAATTTTTCGGTACCTTGGAACCTGCATGCCTCAATGGCAGGTTTCCTCACTTTCGACAATGGGTTTACATCATTGACCCCTGATCGAAAGATTTCGTCGGATGTTCGACCTCAACTCATTCATTCACATTCAAAGGATTGTACTAGAGTACCTTGGGAGTCATTGACATTAATGGCGATTTCCCTCGCACTTGTTAACGGTTTCATCAATGACCGTTAATCAAGTGGTTTTTTCCATGTTCGACTTCAACACATGTAATCACATGGTTAGATTCGTACTTTTGGACGATGAGATTGAAGACCCTGGATATCATCTCTTTATCCAGGTTGCGATGGAATATGTATAATTTGCGACACATAGATCAACTTTGTATGTCTCGTGGCTATATCGTTTCAATTTGAATTTTCTCGCATAGATCCATAGTGTATTCCTGGTGGCTATGCTATATTTTGACGCCATGGATCCACAGTGTATGATTGGTGGCCATGACCTATATCTATGATGTCATCTGTCTGTGATCTGAGTATGGGAATGCCTACCTCAGAATTAGTATATATGATATTCTGCAGATGCTTGGTTGTTTGTAGGTTTCTGATTAGGTGTGTTCCTGGTTTCCGACACACACATGTGGCTTACAAAGTCTTTCGGATGTCACTGATTCCGGCCTCATACTTTGGGGGGCATTCTGTTACCCATGATTTTGGTCATCATGATGGTGTATTGATGATGGTGTACTCAGGCTCCTCATAAGAACTTTCTCCT
>WSFP011593106.1:0-10139 GCA_009831015.1 Picea engelmannii
ATGTTTCTGACTGAGAAGAGATTTGTTAGGGCATCGTACATCTTCTTCGATGAGTCAATATGGGAGATGTAGGGTATCAAGTGGTCTTTTATAGAATCCACTATGATACTCATGGCATTGATGTCAACATCTTTGAACTTCTCAATAGATGCAACGTTCTATGGTTCCTTCTCTTCTCCTTCTTCAAACTCTGGCTTCGTGATCTTTCCTTTCATAATATCAAGCACTTTATTCTTAGCAAGGATGAGGTCAATCCTTGTCTTCCATGCTCTGAAATTAGAGGCTCCATCTAACCTATTCTCAGACTTCATAGAGTTCGTCATGACTGCTTGACTTGGTCAAACCCTAGATTTGACCAGAAATCCAAACTTCACGTCTTGGCCTTCTGAGAGTGTCTGGAGATGTGCTAGGCTAGGGTGCACTGATATGTCCAAAGACTAGGTCAATCCATTCAGTCAAGGTGCCTCAACAAGAGGATTAGGGTTTCTGCAACTGCTCCTGCTAGTAACCCTAGAGGCAGTGTCCTCGAAGTTGCTTCTGCTAGTACCCCTAGCAACAGTTCCTCAACGAGCTCAATATCCTAGCGGCTATGTTTCCTTCCAGTGCTTAGACTGACTGAAGGAGGTGTGGGCCCATAACTTGTTAGAATATAGGAGATGGTGTTCTCAGTTTACCATTGACGATACCCTCATCACCCAACCATAGGTTGAAGCCACGCTCCGAGCACCTTAACCTTGACTGAGAATTCCTCCGGAAGGAAACCCTAGGCTAGATATCCAAATAAGGGGTAGCGCATCTTTCCCCGAGGATAGTGCATCACAAAAAGATGATTAGATAGTCCAAACCCTAGCCAAGAGATATTCAAGCCAATACTGAAAACTTGTTGCTGTTGTAGCTGCACCTGCAGCTCTCCTCCACATGTGCGCACCAGACTGGGAACTGCAGTGCGCACCAAACTGGGAACTGCAATCCTGAGATGTTGTCAAATGAGAACTGGCACCCTGTATTTATACTGGTTCTGCCATATTTGTTGGGGCTGACTTCCCCTTCTGGATATGTGTCTGTTCAGTATATTATTATTAATTCTGGCTGACTTCTTCTCTTGGAGGCTAATAACCTAATATAAATTATCTTCTTGAGCCGACAAGACCTCTAGGGTTATTAGCCAACTCATTAGGGTTTTCTCTTTCTTTTTGGAGTCTTCTATTCTTGTCAGGTTCACAGGTGGAGGTAAACACCTCCCGCAACTACCATAATATTAACAGTTTGAATGTGATCCAACCCTGACTCTTCTAACTCCTGATATCCGAAATACTCTAGATCAATGGTCCACAACCCTTTGTGATCTAACAGTTCAGATTATATCGCAATTTTTCGGTTTGGATGTTTGAACGTGAGCCAACCCTAACTCTTCTAACTCCTGATATCTGAAATACTCTAGATCAAAGGTTCACAAACCTCTGTGATCTAACGGTCCATATATTATCGTGATTTCTCGTTTCACAACCTCAAAGGTTAGAGTACCTCCTTCCTTTGACTTTTCAGTCAACAAAATGTTGATCTCTCACCACGTGTCCTCTGGATTCAACGACTCAGATCTCATCACGATTTCACATTTTGCAGAATTGGAGGATGGCTCTTGCCCATTATCCTCTTCACAGTTATATTGGATCCGATGAATATTGGACCTCGTCTCTTAGATCCAACGAATCAGATCTGTACTAATCTTCTGCGCTTCCTCTGGTCATTGGGCACTGATCTAACAGACATCGGGTAGTTGGGATTGGTGATCCAATGACCAATGCCATTCTTCCTATTGAGCTTTCTCATCTCTCTGACTTAGAATATTTTCTAAGTGTTCAAAGGTCTCGACCTTTTCTCTATGAGTCTTTCTCTTGGACCTCGGCTGCACTTTTGGAAATCACAAATAACTATCTCTTTTGAGATGTGATCTTTGTTTATTGTTTTTCTTCTTCACCTGAGCTTATGCTTTCCCTGTTTTCCATCATTGTCACTTTCCTTATTTTTTCATTTCTTTCCTTTAATCATACCATCGATACTGTTGTTATTTCCATCAATCTTATGAATTTCATCACTGTTGTTCTTTCCATCAATGACAAGCACATTATTTTCCTGAAAAACATGCCAACAATCTCCCCCTTTGGCATTGATGGAAACCTTCAAAAGCTGCACACTACACTGTTATTCTTTGTTCTCCAACTGTAGCATCCAGAAAATTAACCAGAACTTCCACAACTTTTCACCTACTTTGACATCAATACAAATCCTCCCCCTGAGTTGTGACAATATTTTTCGAATATGAAAGAAATAACCAGAGAAAAAATCACCAAAATTACAACAGATATTAAATAAGTACTCCCCCTGACAAGGTGAACAAATTAGATGAAAGAAGATATGATCCCCAACTTCTGATGAATATATTCAAATGGTGTCGCTGCTAATGGTTTAGTGAAGATATCAACTATTTGTTCTGTGGAAGGAATATAACTCAACTGAACAACTCTGTTTGTAACCTATTCTCTGAGAAAATGGTATTTGATTGGTATATGCTTAGTATTTGAATGAAGTACAAGATTCTTGGAGACACTAATGGCACTGGTCTTATCACAATGAATTGGAATGGGATCAGTATAAGTTACCTTCAAATCTACAAGATTTTGTATCATCCATAATAACTGAGTGCAACAAGTAGCAGCAACAATGTACTCTTCCTTTGTAGTTGATAAAGAAATAGATCCTTCTTTCTTACTAAGCCATGCTACTAACAAGTCACCCAGGAAGAATGCACCTCCACTGGTGCTCTTTCTCTCATCCACACAATTTTCCCAATCAACATCTGAATAAGAAGTTAACTGAAAATTATCATTTCTAGGATACCAAGAGGGGATACCCATTTACTATCAGATATGGGATAAATAAATCTGACATTCAATAACTTTTGTATCTCCTCTTTTACTATATGCTTGACTGTTTGGTTCATCCTTCTCTAGGGTTGCCTAACATGTGTTACTTCCCCCTGGGTATATATGTGAAGAATGCATGTTTCAGGGTGTATACCCTTCATGTCAGTGTATTCCCAGGTGAATGCCCCTGATTGTTCTTTAAGGATACTTACTAACTGCTTTTGTTGGTATGCATCTAGTCCATAATTTATATGTAGAAATTTCCCTTGACTAATCTTGTAGGGAATGGTATAAGATGTGGCAGACTCGTCTATATCAAAAATAAAATATGTCGAAGATAAAATCAACCGGTTTAACTGTTCCTGAAATTCTTCCCTAGACATGTACTCAAATTGAGGAAAATATTGTGGAAAATCAACACACGTGATAGCATAAATAAACTAGTTTAGTGCATTTTCTGTTTTGTGCTCCTAAAGTGCCCAAGAATGATCACTTGGAAACACAGGTTCTTCCTAGTCCTCATTCTCTCATGGACATTCAAGACACCATAGATTCTCCATTATAGATTAAGCTAGTGGATATATGGTGAGCTTTTGTAAAGAGAGTCCATTTGAGATGGTCATTTCTCCCTCTCTATAGACAATAAATGCATTAGATGTGGCTAACCAAGGTCTTCGAAAAATAACGGGATGCCCTTTGGTAGGATCCTTTGAGTGAATGAAAATAAATTCTATTGGGTACTCCCACAAGTCTAAAGTAACTATGATATCATCCAAGATTCCTTCACGTATAACCTTTGTCTTATCTGCTAATTCCAAAATAGCTCGGGTAGGTCTAAGAAGGGGTTTTAATTGTAATTCCTCCAAGGTAGTAACAATCATAACATTGATGGATTCCCCTAAGTATATGAGAGTGTTTTCGATGGGAACCTCATTAATGGTTATAGTCACTACGGGGTTCCCTAGGTTCCCATATTTTGCGACCTTGGGCTTCTCTGATATGTACTCAGAGAGTTCTCCTATCAAATGTATTATTGGAGGGTCCTTCTGCTTCCTTTCTATATTCTTAATACACAATTATTTGACCACCTTAATGTAGATTGGAATATCCTTAATGTCTTGTAGCAAGGGAATTTTGACATATATATTCTTCAATTCACTCAAGATGTCAAATTCCGGTTGAGTAGTAGGTTTCTCAATCACTAATCTTTCTGGCTAAGGAGGGGCCTTCATAATTTGTGAAGGTTCATTTTGGGGAAGCTTGGGTTCCTAGTCCTTAGGAATGATAAGATCTTCCCACCTAGTGTCATCCTTGGGTTGTTTTGGGGTTTCCTCTTCTTCTTCTTCCCAGATGACTAATGAAGGCCTCTGCCTATCCAGAACTTTTCTTTACCTTAGTTGAATCTCCTGCAATGGAACAAGAGAAATAACATATGTTGGGAAGGCTTGCATCTAAACATTGTGAAGAGATTGAGTGGGTTTATTATTGGGATTGGGAACTGGTTGTTCCAGTAGTAATGTCGGTCTTGGGGATCTTGCATTCTGGTATTGTTGTGGTTGTTGTGGAATAAGAGGTAAAGACGGTGGAACAAAACATGGCAGAAGCTACGGGATGTTCGGTGGAAACTGAGGGTAAGGAATATTGGTCATAGGGATAGGTGGAGATTGAGGGTTTCTTTGGTTATTCCCTCCTCTCTATCCTTGAATCCAAGGTTGGTGATACCGTGTCGACCATTTTTTCCAACTCGGTGAGTTCCACTGTTGTCATTGTTGATAATAGGGTGGAACTTGAGGTTGTAGATCCAGGTATGTAGGATGACTCCTAGGCTTCCATGGCCTCCTAGGTGCATAAGGAAACTCCCTAGGATCCCCACTTATGTATATGGATAACAAACCGGGCAATGATGGACATTTTTTAGTTGAGTGGTCCTCAGTGCAGAATCCAAAAACTGAAATATTATCTAATGGGCATTCCCTTGAGGATTGCTTCCTCCTGTATCTTGGGAAAAATATGTCCATTGTTGCATTTTCCTCCTCTTGTTTCTTTTTAATATTTAGCGTGTCCAAATGGGAACCTATTGTGCTTAAGATATCCATTTTTAAGTTCTCTAAGAGGTTCCCTATCTCTATTCTTGTGATACCACTTGAACTAACAGGTTTTAGGTTTCTACTATAAGGATCCTGAACATTCTTACATGTTTTAGCTCTACTCCTCGAGTAATTCTTACACATTTCATAGATTTTGGAAAATGGTTTATGGGAGATGTCATATGATACCATTAGGTTAAGTATCTCTAATTATTTATCTGAAATTCCTTTAAGGAAAATAGCCTTGGCTACATCATCTGGAAGGTCATGGTTCTTCGATTTCTGGGATATATAAGCAAATCATTCCATATAATCCTGGAGATTCTCGTCCTCTAACTGTTGAATTTTAAAAAATATCATTACAAGAATCCTTGGACTTGCAGTAGTCTTGGTATTTCTTAAGAAATATATCTTTCATAGCTTCCCAAGACATAATACTGGACTCTCCCAACCCCATGAACCATCTTAGTGCGGAATCCTTGAGGGTGGAAGGAAAAAGTTTTAGTTTCTGGGAATCTTGTAAGTAATTGTAGCTCCTACACAAGATGTCAAACTCAAATAGGAAGGTATCCGGGTCTTCAATTCTTTTACTCTAAAAGGTGGGTAGTGACGAATGTCGAATGTTTTTCATATTGACATTTTCTGTTGTGTCCAAAATTGGAAACCCGAAGGTGGTTTCGGTTTGGTTTCCAACTTCTTCTCCCTCCTCTTGTATTACATTGTTATGATCCTCCTAATCATCCGTACTAGTTTGGTTTCCAAAAAGAGAGTACCTGAATGGTTCTATCCTTGAAGATAACAAAGTATCCCAAGGTTATTTTCTAAGAAAGGTATCCCCTTGATGGGAAGGTCTTCCTACTACTTGGATGTCTGGGACTCTACTTGAGCCGGTTGAAACTATTGGTGCCAAAGTTTCTATTTCAACTTGAGAAACAATTATATTGGTTGAACTACCAAACAAATTATTCACCTGTTCAGGGTCTATGATGTCTACAAAGTTAGGGTCTTCTGATGGTGGTAAGAAAACAAAGGTCGTGTTGGTTGGTTCTAAAGAAGGCTCGAGTGGTCTTGCCTCCTATCCCACTATTATTGATGCTTCAATTTTCTGTTCTATAACGCTCCTTGTTTTGGTCTCTTCAGAGACTGATTTAGCTCTTTGGGTTGAGCTAACCCCTACTTTTCAGTATCGGTCTGCGGAGTTTATGATTGGAGTGTTTCTTCCCCCAAAAAGGTTAGAAGGAAACTTGGTCGAAAAGTTTGGTTTGGTTTTAATGTATCTGCCCTTTGGGTCCCTAGGTTTTTTTCATGAAAGAAAATAAAAAGAAAAACTACCATTGGGTTTGGGGGAACCTGCTATAACAGATGTGCAGGTTCTTATCTTTCGTCTTAAAGTTCCACCTCCACCAAACTAATGCTAAGGTTCATAAATGATCTACTCCCTAATTATTTCCAACCTTAAGACAAGTCCCAAACAACGACACCAAAAATGATGGGTGTTCTATATGCACTAAATCCTTCAATTAAATTTTCAACCCAAGGTAAGTAAGCTTAGATTTTTAGCACTGTATATGCCAAGGCAAAAAAGTTAATTGAAGTATAGTCTAACTAAGGAGATGATCTATCTAAGGGTTAATATACTTAAGCAATGACTCTTTCATTTTTATCAAATAAAAAACCCTATTAATGAACTTGAACTATTTACCCTAAGTAGCTTCAAACAATGAATCAATGGATTATTCCTAAAGGAGAAAATCAAACCCTACTTTGAACAAATTAATCTATTCAACCTAATGAGCAACAACAAGTAAATTACTTTTGATCTTTTTTGTTTTAAGCAAATAAGCAATCAAACAACTAACCTATCAAAATTATTTCAAGAAGTAAAATCTATTCTTAAAACAAAACTCATAATCATTTCTATTTTGCAAAGGAGAAATCTTAACCTACTTAATCAAAAAGCATCATGACTGTATTAAGAAATTAATCAAAACTATTCTTAATTTGCAATAATAGGAAATTCAAAGATGATGATTATGTCTTCGGTGCCTAATAACATCATGATGGCATCTGAATATTAGTGATAGATGAAGAGGGATTAATTCAATGTTGACTTCTACAGAGAAATGAAAAGTGTGAACCAAGAAATCTAACAAACTCTTTTCCATCATAGAAGAAACATTAAATATCCTGAAAATCCATGTGATATCTAAATTTCATGCATCAATCATCGATAATTAAAAACAATCTTATACTAATTCAAGCACACTCTTATACTAAATCAAGTAAATTTACAAGATTATAAACTTATGACTAAAAAGCTTAATTCGAAATCAATCTTCTAATTAAAATCACAACTAAAATCTAAAACTGAGATTTCATAAATTAACTAGGCTAACCCTATCATTAAAATTCAAATGTCAAACTAAAATGTGTGTACAAACATAATCCAAAATCTACTTCTATCCTAGCGTACTAAAACAAGATTGATAAACAAAATAGATCTATGAAATCATAACTTGAAGTGAGAATTAAATCAACTAATAAAACTTGCAATTATTTATCCATCGAAACTTTCAAAAGAAACTCTATCTAAACTAATCCTATGTTATAAATACTACTATGTTTTAACTTGCAAAAGTCAATTTAATAATTTAACACATCATCGAAGTTAGTATCTTGCAATCCAGTTTCTAAGAAATAAAATACACAACATAACAAATAACTATCTCCTACAAGGAACTTTCAAAACAGGAATTAGACAATTAAATTATAAACAACAAACACAGTATTAAAACTACAAAATACATATAACAGGGAAATAAAATGAATTATAACTACACAAATGAAACATGTGATCTATCTATCTAAGTTTTCACCTAGAACACTGGTGGGCCCCCCAGCAGGTCGTGGCTACTCTTCAACAACAAATTGCAAGCTCAAATCAACACAATTCTATCATTAACTTAAAAAAATGCAGTCTGAACATAAGTTTGCAAATATGTCTCAATTACACAATAAAATGTATTCTTAAAATTTTGTCTTGTGGTCTGGCCACTACTGGTGGTATTTATAGTGATTATAGTTCGAGAGGTCGACCATTGGAAGGGTCGACCTCCTCTAAAAATGACAATTTCCATTAAATGTGTTCTAACATATTTGGCTTCTAGAACCTAGATGAGCCACTCAACAATTAACATCACCGACTAATCTAATATGTCATGAGCTTTGTATATGTAGGCCACGAGGGGGCACAAAACCTAGGTCGATGATTCGCCCATCACAGGTCACCAACCACCAACTCACTTGCGCTCCAAGTGTTGGATCGCGTGTCAGATGGAGTGTCGGATCACGTACTAGATGGAGGATCAGACTGTGAATTTTCCCTGTTACACATAGATCACACATTAGATCCTCAAAAGCATCAAATCTGTAGGAACCTAAATTTATGTAAGCCTAAAAAAATTTCATACAATTAAACATAAATTTCTTTCAATGCCTAAGTAGTTCAATAATCATCATATAAGCATAGGATTCTTAACAGAAAATTTAATTTATCCACAGCATGAATTAAATTTACGAACAACATGCTAATAATTTACATAGTCATCACATAACTCAAAAAATTCATAAATAAAATACCTCTTCCTGATGCTAACCCTGATCTCTGTTTGTCCACGCTGAAGTTGAAACTGTGCTAATCTCTGCCCAAAACCGATTATCCACCCAGCCAGCTAGGAGCAGCATGTCCAACTCCCTAACTCCAGAATACAGGAAGGAATCCTAGCCCCCGTGCCCAAAACCCCCAGCAACCCGGTGCCCCCTGCAATGGTTCACCAAAACTCCAAATATCAAACTCCCCACACCAGAAAAATATGCCAACAGAAATCCAGTCCCCTCTCCAAAATGCTTCCTCCCCCCAAAAATCACCAATCCCTCTCCCGCAGGACTCTTCCCCGTCATATCTCCCCCTTCACCGACTCTCCTCCCCTCCATTAATTACCTTATCCCCTCCTTTATTATCATATCCCCTCCTTTATTATCTTATCCCCTCCTTTATTACCTTATCCCCTCCTGTCATATGTAAGTTTCAAAAGGATTAAATTAAAGTTATTAAGCCACTTAATTTATGACCCATGTCATTGAATGTGATATGTAATTAATTAATTAATTAATCAATCAATCAAAAGTTATAAACAATTAATTAATATTATTAATACTAGTCATTGTTTAACTAAAACCATATTAGGACAATTAATTATCTAATTAATTTTACTTAATAATCCCTATGCATCTATTTAACCAGGGTTGTTACATACACCCACCCTTCAGGAAACTTCATCCCGAAGTTAAGGTATCTCATATACAAAGGAAAAGAAACATGGTTCACACATTCATGACAATTAACTGACACTATTAGTAGGTAAGCGAAGAAAACTCATACATACTAGTGTACATGTACAAGAAATGCATGTGTAGCTAGTACATAGAAGTCTCATGCATGTACTAATAATCAATAACTACCACCCTTATAGTATTTTATGTATGCATCCAATCCAATCAACAAGACTATTCTTTTATAAAAGATAATAAACCAATCAAATGTTTGTGCAACTCTTTAATTACAATTATCTAGTTCAACAATTTTATTTAGACAACTGTAGTTTAGTTACGTAATTATGAATATTTATATATACACATTTTTTTTTAGAAGGGAAAAAAATTAAATTCCACCATCAGACAAATCTCCACACTTTCTCAACTATTTCTACTCATCCTTCCTCCCTAACTTACTTCCATATTCATTCATATCCTTCCTCTGTTGGACTATCTTGGAGCATCAACTATATTGACCTAACTCCAAATAAAACCTGTAAGCAAAAGTGCCACTATCTCGACCAAGCTTCCCCAGCAGGCAACTGACAATCATCATCACACATCTAGGGGAGTGTGAGCTAACATCATCCTCCCATGACTTCAGGTTTCGGAGGATACATGGTGGGAAATGCCTCCACCCCTCCTAATCATGACTAGGGTCCACACCCTACAATGGAATATACGGTGGCACTGTGTTGTTGGGAGTTTTGTCATCGTTTATTCGGTTTTGGGCAATCTCATCACCTGAAATCCT
>WSFP011593107.1:0-10139 GCA_009831015.1 Picea engelmannii
TCTGTACTCTGAACTATCCGGATTGAGTGCCTGGAAGAAGACATGACGGAGAATGATGTTAACAGGGTTTCTTGCAGAAACATTTCTTCTTGAGCATGTGGCTGTGGCGGCAGCTGCCCTCCACAAATCCCTCCGTTTGGCAAACGACTTTGCAGTTGGAGCTCTTCCCACAATGTCCCTCAAACTTGTGGCTGCGCGCCACACATGTTCGCTTTCCTGCAGCGCCCTCCACCTGCATCTCTGAGATATTGCACCACACCACACAACACAACAGAGCCACCAAGTTAGTTGGTCAACCATACAGTGAAAGAATAAATGAGTGAATGAATGTGAGGAGTCAGTACCAAAGCTTATGACAAATATCAAAAGAAGCACAAACAAAACACGAGTCGAACTGCCCATCCTCTTCTCCATATCGTTGTTTCTACTGAATATCAATAATCGAACAGAAGATTACTATTTCCCTCCCTTACAATCGACTGAGCTTCTGGAGAGGAAGGCGAGCACAAGCGCTTATTTATAGGGAATGACAGGTGCTTTTTAGAGTAACCCTATTCCCGTTCTCATTTGTTCCCTGAGTAGACCTCCCTTGGCCGATGATTTCGAGATAATCAGCTTCTTCACTGGTTAACGCCTCCATTCAACTCTTTTATAATTACTACATTCTCGATTTACTCACTGCCCTCCTACATACAACTGTATATTTGTTTAAAATATTTCCTCTGCATTGCAGCATTTATTTACTCAACGTCTATTCATTAACTTATTTATGGTACTTTTTGAAAACTCCACCCACATTGTTTCCTTTCTCCCAGAGAAGCATCTCCTCCAACCACTTTGATTCATTTTCTCCAAGGAGGCATCTCCTCCAACCACCTTGTTTCACTTTTATCCAGGCAAGAAACTGGTGATCTTCCTTTGTTTTTTTATGTGAAGCCCATCATCATGTTATATCAAAGTTCAAACAGATTATGATTTTCAAAAGTAAAATAACAATAGCCAATCTGTCATTCATTTATTAATTGTCTGAATACGATTAACAACTAATATTTAGCGAGTAACTTTATAGAATATTTGAATTTGATTCATTGTCTGAAATGCTTTTTCTATTCGATATAAATAGATTTAGAGTGATGAAAAATACAGACTTAATTATTTAAATCTATAAATTCAATAATTTCTTACTTTATTTAGAATAAAATTAAATAGATAATATCTTAAAAAACAAAAGTATTAGGTTTCTGATACAAATAGAAATCTCCCATGATATACCAAAAATATCAAACACTTGATCCTACGAGAATCTAAAAAGCTTACATGATATGATAGAATATTATTTTGTCCCTATATTCACTGCTGCAACTTGCTTTTAAATTTATGTTTGTTATGTTACACTGCTGCAACTTGCATTTAAATTTATGTTTACGATGTTATCCTGGTATATATTAACATAATCATAGAATATAAGTCTTATGTGCTGCTTTATACTAATGTAGAATCATAGAAAATAGAAACAACAAAGTAATTTTGCAATTATGAGTTTCTATTATAAATAAAATTGGGAAAGATTCGCTGTAGCTTCTTCATTTAATGAAGATAACATTGTATAAGATTTAGGGTTAAAGATGTTCAGTACTTGTGCCATAACTTTGTGGCATTAGTGTTAACTTATCATAGAAAATAGAAACAACAAAGTAATTTTGCAATTATGAGTTTCTATTATAAATAAAGTTGGGAAAGATTCGCTGTAGCTTTTTCATTTAATGAAAAGAACATTGTATAAGATTTAGGGTTAAAGATGTTCAGTACTTGTGCCATAACTTTGTGGCATTAGTGTTAACTTGTGTATTTCATAGTTAGAATAGATGCCACAAATTTGGAATGATGCCATATCGTTATAAAGTTGATTTGAACTCAATTAGCAATGTCCATTGGTTGGAACTGAATAATTATGATAAGAACAATATTTATAGCTATAATTGATACTTAAATATAAATTAGTTTTAGAATATAAATTTTTATAATAACAAATATTATTTGGATGAATAAGATTTAATGAATTTTGAATATTTTTCATTTTCATTAAAAAAAAATTACCCAAATTAACATATATCAATCACTTTTTTAATAATATAATTATGTTAATATATTTATATTTACAAATTAATAGAAATCCTTATTATTCTATATGATTGCATTTCCAATTGTACTTTTTACAATGCGGGCGTTTGTTGACAACCTTGTAAATAGAGTGAGCATTGGTTGATAATGTGTCTTGAATGAATCTTGTTACCTTTGAAAACAGGTTGGTAATATCTGGAAGCACATACTTTGATTGTGATTAGCAAATATTGTTGGAAGCTCATGCTTTGATTGTGATTAATTATAGGAAAATGGCCATGAAATCGTGTTAGGAAATTATTATGATTATTATAATATGAGTTGGCAACTAAATATCTACTAAACATCTAATGGTTATAGGAAAATATATTGTTGGATAAAATTGGGTTAATAATCATACTATGAGCGTGATTATGTCACACTCTTGGTGAGGAATGGGTTAATGATGATCTTATAAACATGTCCGTGTCACATTCTTGTGAACCAATAATATAAGTAAATCATGATGAAGCTTGGGCTAGATAACGTAAGGCAATTTACATTGATTTAATAAGAAAATATCATATTATAGGTTAAAAAAAGTTTATGAAATAATATTTTGGATTTTTATGAAATTTGAATAAATGTGTTGTTGATTGAATAAAATAATTTATAAAATATTTTAAATTTATTAACTAAAATATTAATTATTAATTGATAATAGTAAAAATATAGTAATAAGAAAATTTAAAATATATTTGTTAATTAAAATATAGAAAAAATAAATTAATATAATAAAAAATTGGTTTTTAAAATAATAATAAAATATTTAAAATAAAAATATTTAGAATTTTTTATTATAAAATAAATTATTATAATAATTAAATAAATTAAATAATTTTTAAAAATAAATTAAATCAATCAATAATATAATCTTAAAAACATTATTTTTGATTAAAAATATAAAAATATGATGATAGAAAATTTAAATTTATAAAATCTATAAATTTAAATTAATTATTTTAATTATATAAAAATATGATGATAACATTTTTTAGGTGTAGGAAAGTAGATGATTTAAGGCACTCCATGATGTTAAAGTTAAGGGTTCAAAACCTGTTGGGACAAAAAATCCAGCCATGTTAAGGGTTGGTGTAGATAAAATATGATGATAACAAATTTTAATTTATAAAATCTATAAATTTAAATTTATTGTTTTAATTATATAAAAATATATTATAATTTATATTTTTTGGGGAAAAAAAATTATAAATATAAAAATTGAAATTATATTTTCTATAACATAGTATGGAATACCATTCTTAGCAATGAAGTTATTGAAAATTAATTCATATATTTTACAAATGTTATTTTTGTAACTTATGTATATAATATTATTTAATTATTAAATATATTTTGATTTTGATCTTTTCTTTACATCAATTTTTCTTTTTCAAAGATTGAAAATGGAAAGTCCCTAACATATAAATACATGTGGATAGAAATCTCACACATCAATGGGAAGAAGATTTATATTAAAAATTGTTATTTCATGCCTATTAATTCTACTTTTATAAGAAAACAAATTAGATAACAATTTTCTGTATAATACCCTAGAACAAGACATTCACAATATGAGGAATGAAGGTTCCTCTTGCTAGGAGACTTTAATGTTAGAACTACAACTAACCAAACTATTCTTTTAAGATATGATTCCAACCCTAATCCTTTATGGCGATATTTAGCTAACATATACAAAATAAAATTTGAGGAACTGACCAAGGATTTGTTTGGTGCTGAGCTAGTCAAGCTTTGCAGTTCTTAAGACTTTATAATTTGCAATAGTGTAATGAAGTGGCCAATTTCCAACTAGATGACTTGAATTCATGGGCTTAGTTGTAGTGTTGTGGATCATGTGATATTTGATATCCTTGTATCCAACCATATAGTAATTTTTGACCTTTTAAATGACCATGAACCTAAATTTAATCATAGACCTTTGATCCAGATTGGATCATTATATTGTTTGTCATATATCTCGATCCTTTCATAGTGGAAAAAATTGGAGGAATCAACTTGCAGGGCCATTTTAGTGGCAAGTCCCATTTTGGAAAATTGGGGTTCAGAACCTTCCTGAGCCATTTTGAGGCAACAAATGACATTTTTTGGTGTTAAAAATTTCCCAGCACAACTTAGACCCAATGATGTTATTTTGCACATCAAGACCTTTCCAATGATGTAAAAATCATGTCAATAGGAACTTGTATGCAAAAGTTATGCCTACCACAAGTTGACCTACCATGTTGACCACCATGGTACAAGAGGATGCCACAAAAACCCCCATTACTCATGCACATGGGGCTAGCCACATATGTAAATTCAAGAATATTCTATAAGGTACAAAACACTATCACAATTGAGGGTTGAGGAAGTAAAAAACCTACCCCTAGATGGTTATCAAGCTATGTTAAATATCAGACCACTAGGAGGAGAAGGGGTCCCATTCTATACTATTGTATTTTGTTTCATAGTCGAGCAGAGCAACTGGGAGTGGGAAATTAGAGAGGATAATAGAGGGGGTTAATGTTCTCTAAAAACCTAACAGGCCATAGGTCTTAGGTAACTCCATAGACAATGCCTTCTCTTTTGTACTTGCATTATTTCCATACCAGAGAAAAGAGAGCAGAGCAACCTCACCTTCTAGCTAGGTTTTCTCCCGTAAGGGTTTCCTAGAGAAAATATTTGTGTTATTTTGTGGATGGTGTGTGACTGTATTTTTATTTTTCTCTATTTTTCACATTTGATATATTTCACGCATAAGCAAAAAATCAATAACTAAATATTCTAGAAATCTAAAGAAATTTAACCTTCATAGGTAGGTTTTAGTTTTATTCATCAAATCAGTTGTGACAAATTGTTTCCAGTGGAATATCCATGACAATTTATAGATCATACTGGTATCATAACACGTTTTTATTTTGGGTATTTGTGGGAAGTTGCAGGATCTAAGAATTGGCTTAAAGAGAAGTTGTAGAAACCCTAGCCACAATGGATGAGTCTATTCATATTAACCCTCGAGATCTAGCAAAAGAGAGACTTGAGTGGTTGGAAGCACAAGTTGTTGACATTAGTCGCAATATGAATCTCCTCATGGTGCCTCTAGCGAGCAAGCTCAGATTTAGAGATGATGGAGGTTGTAACTCAACGATCGAATTGGAGGGGAATTGGGAGATTGAGAAGACTCGGGAAAGGAGTCACGAAAAGAATCCGAGAAAGAGTAGCCATGTTCGAGTGTTGTTAAACCTTCACAGTCCCTATTCAATATGGAATCAAAAGTGGACATAAAGCCATACCAAGGTGAGATCGATGCATTAAAACTAAATCATTGGTTGCAACAACTAAAAGTTTGTTTTAGTGTTCACAATATAGATGAAGGGAAGAATATTTCATTTTCTATATTGAAGTTTGAGGGCCATGCTTTAACCTGGTGGGAAACTCACATAGAAAAAATTAGGCTAGAGGGTGATCCTCCAGTAACCAGGTGGCAGGATTTCAAAATCCTCATCAAGTCCCAATTCTACCCTATAGGGTATGTAGAGGACCAATGGTTCTGATGGCACTACTTCAGGCATAGGCAAGGGAAAAGTGTACATGAGTACACCATTGAGTTCAAAAAAATGACAATCATGTTGGGTATCTCTCCCAAGAACCCAAATGTACTCATCAAGTATCCGGAAGTTTACACAATCATCTATGAAAGCAAGTGATTCTCTTCAATCCAAGGATAGTGGATGCAACATGTGTACATGAACATCACCTAGAAAACATAGGCCAAAAGAAGGGGCAACCAAGTGTTTCGAAATCAAAAGAGCACTAGGAAGATTCCAAGGAAGGGAAGAAGAAGTGGAAAGGGAAGAAATATAAGAAGACAACAACCACTAAACATCAGTTCAAAGATCCCAACAACCATTGCAATGATTGCAACATTTATGGCCACACTGAGGAAAAGTGTTGGAAACTACATTCAGAGCTAAACTTGAAGAACCACAAGAAGGACATAAAGAAAAAGAACCTTCTAGCCAAATATTCGAGCAATCAATTTTAAAGTAGCTTAGAAGTGGATGGAAATATTGTTTGCACATCTTTGCAGAAAGAGGTGAATTTGAGTAGCGTTCATCACCAGGAAGAGAAGGAGATGACCAAGCTCTTCTACATCAAGATTCAGGTCAAGAAGACCAAGATATATGCTCTGTTCAACTCTGGTTCATATGCTAATATCAAAGAAATGGATCTAGTCAGCTAGCTTGGATTGGAAGTTCATGATCATCCTATCCCTTATCCGTTAGGTTGGGTAAACAAGGATGCATAGATGAAGGTAACAGAACAATGTAAGATTAAATTTGTTGTAAGTGTTGATTTTATTGATGAAGTGGAATTGGACGTACTACCCCTTGATGTATGTGGAGTAGTGTTTGGAAGCCCCTACATGTATATGAGGGATGCAATATTCATGTAGAGAGCCAAAAATTACCAATTGATCAAGGATTGGAAGTTCTAAATCATTAACGCACATAAAGAAAAGTCAAAGATATCACTAGTAAGTGCCAACCAAGCTAAGAAGTTGATTAGTTCTAGTAAGAAATATATTTTTCTTTTATTAAGGGAAAACCAATCCGATAATGAGTCAATGAGAGTGAAGGAATCCTTGGAGGGGTGTACTAAAGAGAAGGAACATCAGTTGGAGGAGTTTCTACAAGAATACAAAGGACTATTCAAAGAGCCTAAAGGGATACCACCCAAGATGGATGTGGAGCATGAAATACAGTTATTTCCAAACTCCCCATTACTAAATATTGGGTTGTGTAGATAGTCTATTCTAGAAGCGAACAAAGTGAAGAAGTAGTTGCAATGGTTGTTGGAGCAATGTGTGATTCGACCAAGTACCTCACCTTATGGTTCACCCATCATAATTGTACCCAAGAAGGATGGGACTTGGAGAATGTGTATCGATTACAGGGCATTGAACAAGATTACACTAAAGAATCCATACCCTCTGCCAAGGATCGATTATTTGTTGGACTAGCTGCAACATGAAAAAAAAATCACTAAGATGGATTTTAAATCAGGATGTCACCAGGTACGAGTCAAAGAAGAAGATACCTGAAATATTACCTTCAAGACAAGGCAAGGTTTGCATGAGTGATTGGTTATGCCATTCTTTTTATGCAATGCACCAACTACATTTATGAGACCAATGAATGATGTTTTACGCCCTTATCTAGATTCATTTTTTATTGTTTATTTGGATGATATATTGGTTTATAGTGCTACCCAAGAGGAGCACATCTCACATATTATGCAAGTTTTAGAGACTCTAAAAAAACACCAGTTGTTGGCCAATCTCAAGAAATGTGAGTTTTCTCAACATTCTTTGGTATATTTGGGGTATGTGATTGGTGGAGGGGAGATCAAGATAGATCCCACAAATATGGAGGCCATCCTAAAATGGCCAATTCCTACAAATTTCACTGAAGTTAGGAGTTGTTTTGGGGAAACAACATACTTCAATACTTGTGAAAGTTCATAGCTTCATTTTCAGTAGTAGCTACACCACTCCACACCTTAACAAACAGTGGTAAGAGTTTCCAGTGGGGGAAGAATCAGTAGAAGGCCTTTGATGATATAAAAATAAATATTAGTCAAGCATCAGTGCTCACACTAACAAATTTGCAAAATCCCTTCAAAGTGGAGACAAATGCAAGTGGGTATGCCATGGGAGAAATACTGATGTAGGGAGGAAGGCCTGTCTACTAACATTCTGAAGTATTTCATGGGGTAAAAATATACCTTTTCCATTGATGAAAAAAGGGGATAGATTTATCAGATGTAAAGGTAAATGCTTGGAGAAAGAGCACAAAGGCATGGTTCCAGGGGGAGTGATGGTCACAGGGGGAGCATGAGTGATATGACTTCAGTATTGCATCAGAGTGTTGCCATCAATTCCAAAGGGGGATATTGTTGATTATTTGGGTTGGTTGTCATTGATGTCAACCCTTGAAGAAAGTTCGATAGCGAATTTTGGTAGCACAAAGGTTTGGGTAATGAACCCAAGTTTGTTTGATGTATAATGGTATGAGTTTTAATATATTTTAAGGTAAGAATAATATAGATGGATAGTTCATGTCATGCCATTTCCGGTGGTATGTGTAACGTCACATAACTCCTCATAGTTAGAGAGTTATGGCCATGTGAAGTTGGAGAACCCTCTGTTGATTAAGGTTGGTTGTCATTGATGTCAACCCTTGAAGAAAGACCCATAGCACAAAGGTTGGATAATGGACCCAATATTGTTTGATGTAAATATGACTCGTTATTTTCTTGTCATCATTGATAATAAGTATAAATGGATGAACTCCAAAGTGGTCCCCTTATGGTGAAAGCCCTCATGGGAAGACGCTTTGCAGATTGAGTTATCCTAGAAGTATGGTTAGAGAACCCATGATTATTTGTGGAATAATGAGATGAAGGTCAGTTAATTTATCATTGAAACCATCCTAGATGGATATTTCTTGTCATGCCATTTTTTGTGGTATGTGGAACGTCACATAACTCCTCACGGTTAGAGAGTTATGGCCATGAGAAGTTGGAGAACCCACGTTTGGGTAATGGACCCAAGTTTGTTTGATGGATAATGGTATGCATTTTGATACATTTGCAGGTAATACTATACTATATGGATGGTACATTTCATTCCATTTCTAGTGGCATGTGGAACGTCACATAACTCCTCACGGTTTGAGAGTTATGGCCTTACGAAGTTGGAGGACCCTCTTATGTCATCTAAAAGCCCCAAAAGGTCAAAGTAGTCAAAGTGGTTTAAGAGATTTTAGAAGTTAAATAATAAAGTGAATTTATGAGTGTATTATAATTCAAAGTGGATACAAAATAAATTATTTAAATAATAAATTTAATGGAGAAATTAGAAGTGGGTTAACCCTAAAATAAGGAAAGCGGGCAAAGTGACCTAGAAGATGTTTTTAAGGAAGCTACTTGGAGAGTATAAATAAGAGGAAAGGATCTCTTATTTTAGACACACTTGAGCATATTGAATACCTATAGGTGTCTGAGGTAACCAAAGGATATATAATCCAAATTTTTGAGGGAAGGTGAAGAAAATAAGGCCGGAATTCAAGGAAGGATAAATTCTTTTGATGATGCTTTTTAAGGTATGTTATTTACAGGTCATCTCACCATTTTCGCAATAACTTTTTTTATAGAATGATTCAAACCATGAAACTACTATTCCATTGAGGAAACATATCCAAGCATATGTGGTAAGAAATTCATCTTGTGGGTCGTTGTATTTTTTGAGTTACACTTCGTGGAAAATAGGGTTTGTGGCTAGTCCTGAAACTAGTCAAAAACAAGTGTTTTAGGTAAAAACGTCATAACTTATTCATAACAGATCCACATTCAGTAAGACAAAATGTGTTGGTTATAATACAGTGTTTAGTATGTTGTGTAATAGTTTCAGATCGATTCAAAAAATATTCCGTGCGGGGAACTCTCTACAAGGTTGCTCTCTAGAATAAGCCAGATTTCAACAAGGTATGCTATTTTTTCTATAACTACTTGTTTGAGAGGTTAAAAGTAGTGAAACTTGGAGGAATTTCATAAAACACACTGATGAACATTGTATATCAGTTTCAGATATTTATTCATTACATATACAAAGTTATGATTATTTCAAGTTAGGGTTGTTGACTAATCCAAAACTAGTCATGTGAGACTAAAGAAAAGTTTGATGTAAATTCTAGTCTCTTGTTGTTTAAAGTTAAGGAAGGTTTGCAAGTATGTGATCATATACACCAGGTCTATTACAGAGTTATAAATCATATTTGGATGATGAAATTGATGAGAGCTTTTGGCTGAGGTACAATTTGGGTACATGGTTGAGACAAGTAGTTGATGAGTTGGCACATACATGAGGTGTATAGTTGATGATGTTGGTACATATTGATGAGTCATAGTTGATGAGT
>WSFP011593108.1:0-10139 GCA_009831015.1 Picea engelmannii
TTTTAGGCTCAGATTTAGAGTTTGAGAGTGATACTAATATTCATGGAACTTATACTAGAGGAGGGACAATTCTTAAAATTCTCGGTGATCATCTTGCAGGATCTCTCCAATATATGATAGGTATGCTAAAACACATAATCTCTCATGTTCTGGGCATAGAGTTGCTACCAAACTACATAATCCTATACCATGGTTGATTATAGATAGTTCAAAATAATTCTATTATTTAACGGAAGAAGGAAAATAGAGATGTTAAAAACTTATGTCGATGATGGGAATAGGGACAACAAAATAAAGTTACTTACAAGATCCCGTAGTTGTTAAATACTTCAACTAAAATGCAAGTTCAAATCATTTTACAATGCTATTCATTACTACACATATTCCATAGCTATGTGGTAGTTGTTCCTTAGAAACATTTATTAAACACTTTAACTAAAATTTAAATTCCAATAATTTTACAAAGATATTCATTATTATACATATTCCATAGGTATGTGGTATTTATAACCTTCAACTAAAATGCAAATTCAAATAATTTTACAATGCTATTCATTACTACACATATTCCATAGCTATATGGTAGTTGTTCCATATAAACATTTATTAAACACTTTAACTAAAATTTAAATTCAAATAATTTTACAAGGATATTCATTATTATACATATTCCATAGGTATGTGGTATTTATAACCTTCAACTAAAATGCAAATTCAAATCATTTTACAATGCTATTCATTACTACACATATTCCATAGCTATGTGGTAGTTGTTCCATATAAACATTTATTAAACACTTTAACTAAAATTTAAATTCAAATAATTTTACAATGATATTCATTATTATACATATTCCATAAGTATGTGGTATTTATAGCATATAACCATGTTATTGAAAATAAAATACAAACAAAGTACGGTTTCCTAGTAGCTTAAGATTAAGAATAAGAATGTTTAGTTGCTCCATATAAACATGTTATTGAAAATCAAATAAAAACAAAGTAGAGTTTCCTAACGTCTTAAGATTAAGATGAGTAGATTGGGAGATTTCCCCATTTTATTTTCTATTTTCTATTGGGAGAACACTCTTTAGAGATTTCCCCATTTTATTTTCTATTGGGAGAACACTCTAGCATGGATTTGTTTTTTCATTTATTAGTATTTTGTAAGTTGTTTTTTCATTTCTTAGTATTTTGTAAGTAATTGAAGACCTTTATTATTTTTACAACTATTTCAAAATCTCTTTATGTTACTTTATGGATTTCCAATGATATGACAATACAATTTTTCTATCTATTACCATGAAAACTCTTAATTTTTATGTTCAATTTAGTTTTATTTATCATTTTTCAAAATTTATGTATGTACTTTGTCGTTTTTTAACAACATGGAATATAACCACCATATATCCTTCATCTATGTTTAGAAAATTTGGTTTAACAAAAATGAACATATTCAAACACCCTAACTCGTGTGACCGAGGAGTCAATCAATTCTATCAAGTAAGTCCCCGAACAAAACTCATTATGAAAAGAGTGAATGCCACAATGCGACATAACCTTCAATGAATATTGCAATGTGACTAAACTAGATTATAAAAACTCTTAGTCTCATAGTTAGATTATGGTTGATCATGTTTGACCATGGTTGAGTATGATTGACCAAGGGTGACTATGGTTGACCATATGGATAAGTATGATTGACTATGGGAAACCATTGACTTTGTTGCTTGTCCATTCAATGATCGTAATGCACAATGGAGTTAAAGGTGACTTTGAAACATGGTTAACCATAGTCAAATGGTTAATCAAATATTTAACAACAATTAACCATTATCAACCTTAGTCAAACATAACCAACGAATGTCAAATGTGTTCAACCAAAGTTAATATAGTCATCCATAGTAAACCATCATCAACCATAATCAACCATAGTCAACCAAAGTCAACTATATTAAATGAAAGTTAATATATTAAACCATGGTCAAGCATAATCAAGCATAGTTAACCAGAAAAAACTATAAGGATGTGATATCTATCATAGAGTTTATAAAGAGAGGTGAATAATTCATTCAATGTCCATAATCAACCATAGTCAACTAAAGTTAACTATATTAAATGAAAGTTAATATATTAAACCATGGTCAAGCATAATCAAGCATAGTTAACTAGGAAAAACTATAAGGATGTGATATCTATCATAGAGTTTATAAAGGGAGGTGAATAATGCATTCAATGTCCATTTTAAAAATTTTCATAGAAAAATATACCAACTTTGTGAATAATTATTTACTCAAGAAAGTAATTAGGTCAATTTTCATATTAAATAATTTATAGTGGATGAATATATATGATATATGTTTTATTTATTGGGTTAAAATTTGCACTCTCAATTTTCTTGGTGTTATATCGAATATGCATATTATAATCCAAATTATCTCTTATGTGGGGTTGTTCTCTTAAATGTGCATGGATCAATTAAAAATTTCAAAATAGGATTGGATAAAACATTGTTAAGAATAATATTACTAAATAATTAAATTTCAAATAAATATCTCAATGCAACTTTCAATTGAAAGGCTAATGAAACATATTGTCTTGGTGAATTTATAGATAATTATTTATGAAGCTAAGAATTTATGCTTACAATATGTAATGATCCCAACTAGGATAGGAGGGGAAATTATGTTTTCTATCCCAAAATTGGTATTCCTACTTATGTGACTGTGTTGTTAACTTCTTACAAATAGTTTTCTCAATTACGAATATTGTCAAACATATAGAATACATCCATTACACATAAAATAGAGAAAACAACATGAAATCTTATTATGGATGGAAACTCCCAAAATTAGTTCAATGATATCTAATGGATGTAATGACAACTGCAAAATAATCCTAAGGAAATAAATCTAATGGTTGTCAGACAACTACACAATCTACTACAAAAACAATGCAAGAAAACCTAGAATGATGCCAATCTAGTGTCTGAGGTCTATCCAATCCCAACACTACTCTATCCAATAATATCCTCTCTCTAAGAATCCTTTAAATCATGGCCTAAGCCCCTCACAAACTTGATCCATCAGACTTTTGCAATCCTGATTCGTAGAGGTCCTTGCGGGACAACTGCAAGGCATCTAGCAGGCCCTTGCAGAACAACCCCTGCTCAACCTGCAGAGGTGTATCCTTCCCCATATGTGTGAAATCCCCCTGGAAACTACATATAAGGCGATCCAATTCCTCTTGAAACTCGTCGCTAATACCCTGTGCAAGTCGATATGCCTCCAAATCCTCTCTCGTATGAAACCAAGCACCATAATCAAATCTAATGAGAACTTCTGATAAATTCTTCTCTTGTCTATTTAGGGTGGGTATTTCACCACAAAAAATAAACCTATAGTGGAAGGTTTTTTCTCAAAACCACAACAAAAATGTTGGCTACAAGAGCACTCTAATAAGATATCAAATCATAATGCTAAGGGGATGGGTTAGTCTTCTATTTATGCTTTCACTAGACCTTTTAGATCTTTCCCCATTTTAATCAAATCAAATATTCACTTTATTTTCCTTCCAATTCCATTTAAATATAATTATTTATTTTATTTAATGTCACTTTTTGTATTTTTCATTCCTTTTTACCTAGTGATACCAAATAAAACTCCTTGACTCCCTTCTTCCTTGTTGAATATAGCCTACGAGATTCATATAGGATATTGAGTCCTCCTCTACCATGGTTAATTGGAAGGGGACGTTATAATCCTCCCTCCCAAAGATTGATTGTCCTCAAACAATTCTAGATTAGGGTGTTGTAATATTTTCTCTCCTTCCCATATAGTGTCTTCTGTAGGAAATCCTCTCCATACAATTGAGTACTCTCGAATGATCCTTCTCCTCAATCTTCTTTATCTGAAATAAACAATCCTCTTGAGAGATAAAACCAATTGTCCTTCCTCATCTAATGGATGAATATCTACCGAAGTGGTGACATGATTTCATAATGCCTTCTTGAGGCATGATACATTGAAGTTGTTGTGGATCCTGCTACCCTCTAGTAACTCGAACACGTATTCTACTTCCCCAACTCCCCTGACAACTCTGTAGGGTCCATAAAAATGAGGCTTTAGCTTCTATGCACCATTGTTCTTCAACATCAACTCTCTGTAAGGCTACAACCTGAGAAAGACTAGATCTCCAACATAAAAGATGCATTATATCCTATGCCTATCTACATATATTGTTTGTTGATTATAAGTGTCCTGTAAATTCTCCTTTAAGACTCTCAATATGTCATGACTTTCATGTAACCAGTATTTGGCCTTGGGACCTTGGCTCTCCCAAAACGCAAAATCCAGAAAAATATGAAGCGTCATATCCATATAATGCCCTGAATGGGCTCATCTCGATGGAAATGTGATGAGTGGTGTTGTAGCAGTACTCCCCTAGATTAAATCACTTTATCCATGCCTACTTATACCCTAACACATAGTTCCTCAGGTACCACTTGATCCATTTGTTCACTATCTCAGTATGCCAATCTTTTCGAGGGTGATAGCTAGTACTATGTGTTAACTCTGTCTCAGAATTCCTAAACAACTCCTACCAAAATGAATTGAGAAACCTGTTATCCCAGTCACTGATATGTTCCTTGGAAGACCATGGAGCTTAAACACCTCCCTAAATAATATATTTTGTACCTGAGATGCATTGTACTCTATAGGAATGGAAAATAATTGCACATATTTGGTCAATATATCCATTACCACATATATAAAGTCCCTTCCCTAGACCTTTGGCAATCATGTGATGAATTCCATGGAAATGATTTCCCACTTTCACTCTAGAATTGGCAATGGATGAAGTAGTCATGTTGAATGTATGAATTATGACTTGTTATGATGGCAAGTCATACACTCCCTCACATGACGAAGTACATCCCCCTTGAGACCCTTTCATGATAACCTAGTGCCCTCCTAGTGGTGCATCATGTATTCCCCTCAAAAGATTATCCTTAAGTGTGGACTCATGGACAAGATAGATGATGTCATAGACTACCCTATACCTATCATCCTGAAAATCATCATCCATCAGCTAACAAGAGAAGGTATTCTTGGAGTATTTCACCAAGAGAATGGACTTCTAGTTTGTTGCGATCTCTGTCATAGAGAAGGCTATAGATATCATGTATAAGTCTTCAAAAAATATATTAGTCTTCCCCTTTACATACTCAATGTAAAAATCATATGCCTGAACCTTAGTCACCAATTTTTGTTTCGTCTCATTCAGGTCCCACTGTTCCAACAAATATCTCAAGTTGTTGTGGTTAGTCCTCACCATAAGTCGTCCTCCTTCTAAGTGTCGTATGAACTTGGCCAATGCATGCATGATGGCCAACATATCCTTATCATATATCGGGAAGGGTTTCTTAGGCTCCCTCAACTTTCGTCTCTAGAAATATATAGGATGTTGGTTTTTCATCAATACTTCTCCTATCCCCTCACGAGATGCATCACACTCCAAGACAAGAGGTTGTGTAAAATTTGGGAGTGCTAATACTGGAAAATTTCTCATCACCCTCTTCATTATATCAAATGATACATGTGTTTCCTCTGACTATCAGAACTCCCCCTTTTTGGCGAGGTCTATCAGTGGCATAACCAATTGTGAAAATCCTTTCACAAAGAACCTGTAATAGTTGTATATCCCAAAGAATCCTTGCTTATATATGAGTGACTTGGGGGTGGGATAGTACAAGATGGTCTGGATATTTTCCTGATGCACATTCACTCCCTCAACACCAATCACATGCCCTAGATAAAGGATCCCTTTCAACTCGAACTGACATTTTTTCCTCCTTGGTAAAATGTCACTTCCCCTCCATAATGGTGAGAATCCTATCCATATGCTTCATATGTTCCTCCCACGTTCTGTTGTAAACTAGAAGATAATCAAATAACACCAGTAATAATTTCCTCAACTACTTGTTGAAGATATGTTCATGCATGAATGAAAGGTAGTTGGTGCATTAGTCAACCCGAAGGTCATGACTAGAAACTGATAGTTCCCATAGTGACACTTGAATGCAATTTTATGGATATCCTCTTCTCTGACCCAAATATCGTGGTATCATGATCATATATCAACCTTTTAGAAGTACAATTCCCCATGCATTTCATTGATCAACTCATCGATCCTTAGTATTGGGTATCATTTTTTGATGGTATTCTTGTTTTGTTCCTTGTAGTTTATGCACATCCTCATGATAGTGCCATGTTTCTTCTTCACCAGTACAACTGACGAAGAGAAAGGACTATAGCTTGGACCAATATGTCCCATCTCTAACAACTCCTTTATGGAATTCTATATTTCATCCTTGAATTTCTTTGGATTCCTATACGGGGTGGTGATCACGGGTTTCGACCCCTCTTCTAGTTCAACAACATGTTCAAATCCTTTGTCAGGTGGTCTCCCTACTAGAAATGGTTCAAATACTCTCTGATGATTTCCAAGTGATTTATGGATATCTATAGTATAATGTTGTTGTTCCTGTGATGGATTGAATATCCATGGTGATCAAGTAGTCTATTGAGAAAACCACATCCATGTGTCTAAAGAGGGACTCCATGCACTGGTTAGACATGATCCTGGGGGCACCTGTCGACATACCTCTCAAGATGACTTTTTTTCCACCCTTGTCTTAGAACTCCATCCTCATGTCTCGATAATTCATGTGGATATATCCCAATGAATACAACCATTGAACTCCTAGCCCCACATGAGTATCTGCTAAATCCACAACGTAAAATTCATCAATCAACGTATAGTTTCCCAATTTTACTTCCATTCCCTTGATCCTCTAAGTACACATCATGTTGTAACCATCTTCTACTACCACTTTGAATCCCTCAAAATCCTCTGCATGGATTTTTCTTTTGGTGACAAGTGTCACACAAATGATGTTGTGGGTGTCTCCAACATAAACCAATGTTGTAACCCTCTGCCCCTGCACAATTCCTTTGACCCTAAAGGTGTAATATTATGGATTCATGAAAGTGTGTAAATGGTCACTCCCTTGGGGATACCCTGCAATGGTTCCTACTCTATAGCCTGCAATGGTTCACAACTACCTTTTCCAATACCTTCATCAGCATCGTCATCCTCCTCATCATAAACTATCTCAATGTAATGGACTTTACCTTTTTCCCATCGATGACTTGGCTCCCAAGGAACTTTGCAACTGAAGCAAAGTTTGTTCCTCATTAGTTCTCTGTGAATATCCTCATTTTTCCTATCCTTCCCTTTCCATGGATTTTGGTGAAACTTTGTATCCTTACACCCTTCAGGGATAAAGGGTTTTGTTGGTACCTTCTTGTTAACTACATCCTTCATGTCCTAGGATCTCATGATGGCCTCTTACAATGTGGTTTTCCTAAAGGCCTTCACCCATCCTCTCAGGTGTTTAGTTACACCCTCCATGAATAACATCACCAACCTTTGCTAAGAAATATCTGTCTCCATAACTACCATCCTTTGAAAATATGTGATGTATGCTTTTGGTGTACTTGTCTTTATCAACTGTTCCAACTCCCTGAAGTGTATATTAGGGTATTTATTATCAAATATGTCCATCAAAATATGAGTGAAGTCCACGTATGAAGTGATGTTGGCATTCCCTAATGTTACCATCCCATAATACCACCATTCGTGAGCTTATCCTTCCAAGTGAAGTGTGGCATACATAATTGTTTCTATGTCGGTCATTGGGTTAATTTAGAGGTAAGTTTCCAACTTATGTACCCAGGCCTTGGTTGTTCTCTTTGTAGACCCATCAAAGGGTGGGATAGTCAACCTTCTCACCATGTGCATGAGGTCACAGTTCTATGGGATATGTGCTCCTATGTTCCCCTCCCTAGGTATGTACTTCTACGTGAGGTCGTAGAAGTCATTATAGAAATATTCTCATGGATATATTCATCTTTTGTCTCATACTCCCTATATGAGGTGTTAATATCAATCCCTTGATCCGGTTGATCATGTTCTTTTGTAGGCTTCCCTATAAAGAACCATGGTAATAAAGGCCTAGGGATCTTTAGGCTCCTACTCTAAGTTGGGGTATGGTTAATGCTACTATCTGTATGTATTTTTTCAGCCCATTGGGATCCATTGGGTCCAACTTTACCCATACCATTTTTATTCCCATGCTAGCCCACCAATTGTGTGAGCACCTCAAGAGTTTGTTGTTGGAACCTTGTTGTATATACCTATCTCTAGGATGCCTCATTCTATTGCTTGACCATATTTTTTAATATTTGGAGAATAGTCCCTTCATGGTTGTCTCCCATGATTCATTTCTTCTCTGATTATGTGTGGTTTTCTTCTATTTCTCTTTCCAATGACTCTCGACTCGAAAGGTTTTTCCTCCACTCCCTTTTTTTCTAGGCGTTAATGTAATTATAGGCGGGCATAACCATAAGCTCGGATACCACTGTAATGTCCTGAGCCAGACTATGAGGGTAAATTATGTTTTATGTCCCAAAATTGTTATTCCTTCTTATGTGAATGTGTATTTAACTTCTTACAAATAGTTTGTTGAATTAGGAATATTTTCAAACATATAGCATACATCCATTACGTAGAAAATAAAGCAGATAACATGGCATATTATTATGGATGGAAAATCCCAAAATAAGTGAAATGATATTTAATGGCTATAATAACAATTGAAAAATACTCTTAAGAACAAAAATATAATGGCTTCCAGGAAACTACAAAATCTACTACAGAAAAATACAAGAAAACCCCGAACGATGTCAATCTACTATATCAAGACTCTCCAAGCCTTACACTTCTCTATCTAGTAATATCTACTTAAAATCATCCTTTCAATCCTTTCCCGAGCCCCTCACAAACTCAATTCGGAAAACTGTTGCAACCCTGATTTGCAGAGGTCCTTGTAGGACGACTCTAAGGAGTCTAGCAGGGCTTCACGAGACAACCCGTGATCAAATCACGGGGGTGTCTCCTTCCATAGTTGCACAAAATCCTCCTGGAACCTATAGATCAGATGATCAAACTCCTCCCAAAACATGTTGCTAATGCCTTTCGCAAGCCGATATGCCTCCAATCTCTCTCCAATATGAAACCAAACACCACATTGAACTCTAATGATAACTCCAGATGATTTCTTCTCTTGTATAGCTATGGTGGGTATTGCACCACCGAAACACAAATTATAGTGGAAAGGTTTTTCCCAAAACCCTAAAAAAGCGATGGCTATAAGAGCACTCCAATAAGATATCAAATAATAATGCTAAGGGGAAGGGTTACTCTTCTATTATTGATGTTTTCCTTGGACCTTATAAATCTTTCCCCATTTTAACCAAATCAAATCTTCACTTTATTTTCCTTCACATTCCATTTAAATATAATTATTTATTTTATTTTATGTCACTTTTATGATTTTCCATTCTTTTTTGCATAATGACACCAAATAAACCTCCTTGACTCTCTTTTTCCTTCTTCACTACAACCTACGAGATTCGTATAGGTTATTAGTCTTCCTCCATCATGGTCAATTGGAAGGGGACATTACCCAATAATTTCATTATGACAATGGAATCAAAACAAAGATCAAATGATGAATCTTGTTCCCTGTACCTATTCAACTACTCAATAAGGAAATATTTCTGGATAATTAAGAATTAAAATTTTTATTGCAAAGTAATAATTCATAGAATTTTACAAACACTTTTAACTACAACATACATTTTCTCATTTTTGATCTTAATTAATTTAATTGGTTTAGTGAGAAAACACTGTAAAATTTTACCAATATTTTAATCACAATACTCCTCTAAAATAAATAATTAAAGTATAAGTATATAGAGCTACAAGAAAGTAAATAAATAAAAAGAAAGGAAAATAAATATGGAATTATATTATAAAAAAAATAATTAAAGGATAAGTATATAGATCTACAATAAAGTAAATAAATAAAAAGAAAGGAAAATAAATATGGAATTATATTA
This sequence comes from Picea engelmannii, assembly GCA_009831015.1. Classification (NCBI taxonomy): domain Eukaryota; kingdom Viridiplantae; phylum Streptophyta; class Pinopsida; order Pinales; family Pinaceae; genus Picea; species Picea engelmannii. Next base: position 10,029 of record WSFP011593108.1, read on the forward strand.
TAAAATAAATAATTAAAGGATAAATATGTAGAGTTACAAGAAAGTAAAAAAATAAAAAGAAAAGAAAATAAATATGGAATTATATTATAGGAGACAAACTACTAAAAAAAA
>WSFP011593109.1:0-10139 GCA_009831015.1 Picea engelmannii
TCTTTATTCCATTAGTTATAATTATACCTCCTAGCCTCCTATATATACCAAGGAGACATTTTCACTCATTCTGTGTCATTCGAGACTACTCATTGATAGTCAAATGAGAGCCAAGATATTTCCACCTTCCTTAAAACTTGTGTGTACGTCGACAGGGAAGGGTGAGTGACTGTAGGAAGAAAAGGGCTTCTTGACATCGATTTAATGAAAATGGTATCAAGGACTGTATGGGGGAAATATGGATGAACTAGTGACATGGACGAAGCTCAAACTATATGGGATGTAAGAACTTCCCTCAATTGGGGTAAAATAGGATGATGGAAGCAACCGTAAAATATGATTTGGTGTGAAGGGAACAACCAAATATTAGGTAAACTGTGTTGAATGGATGAGACTGCAAAAGAGTGAATAATAGGTCAAAATTTAGATAGTTGGGACAAGGTTGTCGGTGATAGTTGTTATTTGTCCATGATAGGGATATCTTTGCAGAGATGGTGATGAAAATGAAATTACCCAACCAAGGGAGACATGGTTTGTTGTGCTCCAAGGAAAAAGACACCATCAATTTCTATGGAAAAAATATATTCTACCTGTTGAAACTTCAAATGTGATTTATACAATTACCAAATGAATAAAAAATAATTGGGTTGAAAGTACACACATCGAAACATGTGTCCCAATGAAGAATGGTCTGGCCTCATGGGTTGCAAGTAGGGGAATGTAATTGATGAAGGGTGGGGGCCCCATGGGTGGGTTTTTGTACTAGGTAGATGAATGGAGGATGAATTTGCAGATGTGAAATTGATGTTAGATAATATGGAGGGTTAATGATAATGCATAGCTGCATTTAATGTAACCAAGAACATGATGTGGGAGTCCATAATGAGGTGGTTATCATGATGATGAGGAAGAAGTATGAGGTTCTTACTCTGGAGTGTAACACTGCTAGAAATCCAAATCCTAATGGATAGAAAAACATGAGTGTCAATATTCCAAGGGGTAAATATATGTGGGACAACTCATGGAGGTGAGAATGAAACCAGTTGAGAGTACCAAAATGCAATGGAGGTGATGGTACCGCAGAGCCAGGTATGGGGATCCTAAGGATACATTTCAAGGGGTGTAACTGGGATATGAACCTATTTACAAAGGGTGTGAGTGCATGGAAGTGTTGAACATATACCTGAAGGGGCCATAGGGTGGCCAAGACTGAATGGATTGTATATTGGTGGACCAAGTACCTACACACGCAAACATGAAATACCCAAAATGAAAAATATTTGATGATAAATAACATATGATAGTTATTCGATAGAAATGATAGTAAATAAGCGTACCTAATCTTTTGACAGTGGTGGAAAAAATGGTCCCTTGAGGAAAATTTTGGGTGCCCCTAGAAGGAGGCCAAGGAAAAATGAGTTCCTAGGAGAGGTAATCCATAAAGGAGGGTAGGAAACAATGAGTTCCTAGAAAAAGGTGCTCTTTAAGGGAGGTCATGGAGCCATGGGTTCCCAAATAAGTAAATCCCTAAGGGAGGCCATGTTTCCCTATGGGGGAACTGAAAAATGACCAAGGATAAGGAGGCCTTGCCACAAGAATTAATTAAACTATCTTGGTGGATCATTCCAATTAGACCATGTGGCTTGTAATCGCATGATTTCTTGGGGCACTGGACACAAGGTGGTTCTATAATGGTTCTCAGGAAGGGTATATTGGGAGATTTTTTTGTGTCGAGATATAGGTCTTATGGGACCAAGGTGGGAAGTGGTACTTCCTCCTGTATTATTTAATGAGGACTGGGGGTGTTGGAACTTAGGTCTGCATCACTTCCCTACCCCTTCGTTCACTTATAAAATATTCTTAAAATCCTAATTTTTTTTTTGTGTTTGCTAAGTTATTCTCCACATTTTAATGACTCGGCTTCAATGGCCCCTACCTATCTTTACTTATTTTGCACCATCTTTTTCTTTCTTGAAAGGTGATTACATGTTTTGGTTTGAGTTTGAAACATATGTCATCTTGTTTTACCACTAATTGAGCATGTAGCAGGTCGACCAAGTCCTTTGTATGCACAAGAAACATCCAAAAGAAAATAAACAACAATTCAGAGAAGTGGATTTCAGGCTTAGATTGTGAGCAAACAGACATGCTAAATTTTCGATGGTGGAGATCCAACAGTCAAGTAAGATCAATGGCTCTTGTGCATTCAGGGTTTCAAAATCACATGAGGTTTAAAAAAAATAAAAAATGAAGTTTTACTCTATGACTTCGATGTTCGGGCATCTGAGTTTGTCACTGTTTCAATCCTAAAAAGTTTCTGAAGTGCTGGAGCCCTGAAATTCCACATCACTCTGAGAGATAATCCTCTGGGAAATATTCATACTCTATAGTCAAAATATCTGAAGTTCCGAAGTGTCGAAGCACCGGAGCCCCTCTATCATAAGTTCTTCTTCAGCTAACGTGTCATATTCCACATGTCGATTGATTTTAGATGACACGTGGCACTCATTTCAGGCACTTTGGTTACGTCATCCACGCTATTTCATGTGACACGTGTCACTCTCATTTTATAGAATGTCATTGATTGTGATGACATTTTTCCATGTCACTCCGAGATATTTCAATCTAGAGAAAAAAAAGTTCTCCAAAGCCCCAAATTGTTGAAGTGTCAGAGCCCCTTTCTCATAAACTCTTTTTCATCTGACGTCATATGCCACATGAAAATTGATTTCTGATGACACATGGAACTCATTTGATGCCTCCACGTCACTCTGGGAGATTTTTCGCTGGGAGATTCTCAAACTCTACAGTCAAAATCTCTTGAATGTCGAAGAGCTGGAGTCCTAAAGTCTTGAAATATTTAATGATAAAGATATCTTACTCTTGGGTTAATTATAAATAAGCATTGGTTAATGGCTTCAAAAGTTCGTTCATTCAGGATATATGTATACTCTGCATTAAAACTCTCTTGAACGTTGAATTTCCAAAGGGCATTGGCTAAACATTCTACCTTTTGGGTTTTTTGGCCGAAATCTGGAGATGTAAATTTGGATAAAATCGATATTTTATGTTGTTTAAATTGCATTTCTGAATGCATAAATGGATTCAGCGTGATGGAAATCCCCTGGGGAAAATGGATTATACAAACTTATCCACTCAAATCTATAGATCCAACCATTCATCACCAGATTTCAGGAAAAATCAAATGACAAAAGTTGTCGGAAAACCTCCAAAAGGTAGAACATTTAGACTACTTCTTTCCAAAGTGGCTTATCCTCATTAATTACATGTTTTAAATATTTTAAATGGCACCAAAATAAGGCAACGATGAGTCAGTCTATGACATCATGTTTCTCATTTGGAAGCAACTCGGATTCAAGGGAACCTGAGTCGGTTCATGGGTATGATGTGAGGACGAGGAGAACAAAAACACCAAAAGAACACAACCATTCCATCATAGAGAAAGACAATAAGGAAAGGGTGGTTACGGTCAAGACAGAGAAGCTTGATGACAACCAACATGTGCATAAATTGAAGTTGCGGGTCTAGTCTTTGCAACACCAAAATCAAGAATTTGGGAAGTTGTACTCCAGACTCCAGAAGAAGCACCAGAAGACTTACCTCTTCCTCCATAATGTAATGTGAAGAACTCTATCCAGTTATCCCCCAGTGGCCTCCAACAATGCACATGGACACCAGTACTTGACTCAGAATCTAGTTCTATCAGTCCTATTTAGTTTTGTCAAAGACTCACCTCAATTCAGCATATGCATCAGTTTGGTTTATGATCAACAACATTTTTATTTATTTAATTTCAAGACTCTTTTAGATTAAGGAATCATAAGTGGTCATTTGTGTGCGATATGAACCACTTCTTTTTTATTAATTCAAGCTCAAAGTATACCTTAATATACTCCAACAGTGTTTTTAGCTAAGTTAATAAGTTGTTTCACAACTGATGGTGTAGAGTTAAGCCTCAGTTCCAGATGGACGAGAGCCTATGAAACTTTCATAAATATGCAGTTTTTGTATGTTTTGCGGGTTCGTTTTTTTGAAAAGGAAGATCAATACATCAGATGGTTGAAAATGTTCTATGCATGGATTAATTCTCTCTACATGGTGAATATACTTTTGATGAAAATGTTTTTTTTTTTTGAAATATCCATGTTCTTTTTATCTTACATTGAATTCATTTTGTGATCTATGCGAAGTAAATTTCATTTCCATAAGCTATTATATAACTTACCTTTACTAATATGCAACCTATAAAATAGCTAATTCTTTCGTGACGATTTTTTTTATTGCAAACTATGGGAGAAATTGTGTTTTTAATACATGTCTAATGTCTTGAAATGATATTTTAAGTATTAAAATTCTTGCAACAGATTATTCATTGAGTGGTTTGTTGTTTCCCTTTGTTTTTACCTCTATTATTTCACTTGTCTGACATTTGTGTGCCACCAGCCAAGGAGGACCCTCATCCATATAATTTTTCCAACCCCACCATGCTCTTGTCTTGGTAAAACCAACCCTCTAACTGACCAAAAAAATAAAAAACCAACCATTCTAAAATTGAGGTGGCCTAGCTCTTCCCTTTAGCATTCAGGTGTAGAATTTAGGACCAGCATATTCTAGCATCATTTTTCGGGACAAAGAAAAGAAATATCTTTCTCCGGGTGAAAAAAAATGATCAGATCTAACCTTTGATGGTGAACAAAGATCATACACCTTCAGAATGTCATCTTTCACCTGGATACTTGACTAAGTAAACTTTAGAAAATAAATGTTGGCTCCCAGAAAAATACTCAAGAGATCCAAATATGAGAACATCAAATCCACTAAGTCTCATCCCAACCCTTAGAAGGAAATGGTAGTCTCTGAGCAAAAAAGGCAACTAAGAAAATTCACCTTATCTCATAGATATACCTCATCCCTCAAAGGTAAATATGCACCCAAAGAGTCCATTTTTCTTCATTATCAAAAGCATCTTGAATTTTCTAGCCCTGAGAATAACAATTCCAAGGAACCTCAGACACCTTCAAATCCTACCTCTACTTCATCATCCATTCCAACATACACCCCTACATATCCAAACAATCCTCATATTCCTATTGCCCAAACAATGGTTGTTAACAGGATGGATGCCATAATTTCTTCCAGATATGCACCCCTAGTTTTTCCTGTAGGATTACATGCACTCCCAACCATATATTACATGAAATATTTTCCAAGATATAATGGGGAAGGTGATTTCATAGCTGAGGAACATCATGTTTCCTTCTACAACTTTTCAAACAACTTCAACATTGACTATGCAGATGTGTGGATGAGGTTGTTCATATAGATCCTGGATGGGGAAGTTAGGAAATGGTTTCAAGATCTCCCTCCATCCTCCATTACATATATTTATGTGCTAGATGAAGCCTTAATAAAGAAATGGGGATATGGAAGAGATTATATGTATTACATCACTTAGTTTGGGGCCCTTAAGAGAAATAATGGCGAGTCTATTTCAGACTTTACCAAGAGATTCAATAAGATGTATGGTAGAATCCCAGATGATATCAAACCAATTGAAGCCTCTTCCAAGATAACTTATGCTAATTCATTTGATGAAGAGTTATCCCTTCTATTGAGGGAGAGAATATCCACCACCTTGTTGTCTATGCAAGAAGCAAGAATTGAGGTTGAATCCAACATCTTGGCATCAGATAGGTTAAAGACTATATATGATAAAGACAAGAAGAAACAGAAAGAGGATTCCCCTGCCTCCTCTAACCTATCCACATCTGATCCGAAACCTGATGAAATGACCAAAAATTTGAAGGATTTGACATCTGAAATAGCTAAGCTGAAATAGGAATCTAAACAACCAAACATAGATTTTCAAGGGGCTGGGAACATAAATCCAAACCAGTTAAGAAGGCCAAATGATGCCCCTAAGATAATGCAGAGAGAGAGGATGAATTTGATGATCAAAGAGTAGTACCTCCTTTCCAAAACAATCATATTGAGATGATCGATGTAGATAGTGATGTTGTGGATGATGTTGTTGTACTTTTCAATGAAACATATTTTTACACCAGTCACTTAACACAACAATATTATGAGGTAACACAACTATCAAATCAATTTTATATTGAGATAGGGGAAGAGGGAGTTATTCAAGGCCAGCCCCAAAATAAATATTAATTGAGGCCTAGAACAAGCACTCTTAAAGCCACCACCTATGATCAGAACATAAAAACAAACGTTCCTCCCAAGTCAAATCCAAGAAAGGGTGCATTGGTAAATCTCACTAGCCTCCTCCATTTAAAATTATTTCCCATGAATTAAAGGAAGCTGGTAGGACACAAGCATCTTTTAGCCTAGAGAATGAGTTGATAAAGATCAAGATCTATGTACCTCTGCCGGAATTGTTGAAAAATGAGCCTTTCAAACAATCCATTATGAAGGTTCTGCAACCACCTAATTCTGTTGTAACTTCTGATGTAATTAGTCTGTAGGATGAGAACCCAGCCATTACTATGGGCCCACACATTGAGGATGGATATGATGCTTCTCCACCTATATAAATATCTTTAAATGTCCATGACAAGATCCTACATAACTCTTTCATGGAAACAGGTGCCTCACACAATGTCATGCCTAAGGTTGTTAAGGAGGACCTAGGTCTGGATATCACCAAACACTACCAAGACCTTTACTCCTTTGACTCTAAGAAATTCAAATGTTTGGGATTAATAAAATATCTGGTGGTTTCTTTGGCACATTTACCCATGAAGAGTGTAGTGATGGAAATCGTTGTGGCTGACATTCCCCCCAAGTTTGGTATTCTTTTGTCTAGGACGTGGTCCAAGAAGGTTGGAGGATCATTAAAAATGGACCTCACATATGCCACCATCCCTGTTTTCGAGGGAGAACACAGAAGGCTATACAGGGAGTTCATATTCGCATACATCGTCAGTGACCATCATAATCAAATAATCCATCCAATTTATGTTGAGGATGAGATCGGGTCATCTGTTTTTCATTTAAATAATGAGGAACCAGAAATTATAGTCATCAAATGTGTTGGCCCTTGACCAAGTTTTGGGAGATCCTTTGTCAATTTGACCTATTTTTGGACTTTGACAGCATTTCGAAGGTGGAGCACAAGACGAAGTAGAGATTGCGGGATCTTGGCCCCTTTTTGGGTCCTTTTTGGGATTTGGGATTATGTAATGGGTATGGGATGTCGGCCCATGGGTTTACCCATGTTTAGGCCTATTTTGTAAAGTATAAATAGATGTATAGGCAATGTAAGGAGGGGAATCAATGTGATGTTAGGCCAATGTGATAAGTGCTAGTGATCGATCTATGTGATCGAAGGATTGTAAGTGCTCTGTGCATACTGTGTGAAGCTTGCAGAGCTGACTGCAAGTGGTTGTAGAAGGATTAGTGTTGTAACCTAGCTCGAGGAAGGAGGATCTAGCAAGCTATATGCATATCTCCTATCCTATGCAGAGTAGGGTTTTGAGATTTGTGGATGTAACTGATTAAAAGAAGATAATAAAAGAGAAGAAGAGTTGTTGGGCGTAGCCCTAGGGGGGGAGGGGTGAACCACGTATATGTGGTGTTGCTCTGCTTTGTGCAATGTGTTGATGTGCTTAGTTATTTGGTATGGATAGATAGATATGTTTATGCTTTGTGCTTAATGATATATATGGATGTTATATCTGACTTATATACATATGCTCAGTGCCTGAATCTGTTAAGACCCGATCTGTTTCGTCATGCTAAGTGTTCTTAGATATGTAATCTACTTAGTTTGTGAAGCTTAGTTTGTGAAGATTTATGCTAAAGAAAATAAGTCCTATCTGAATAAAAGAGGTAAGATATGCAAGCTCTGTGCTCTAATAAAGGTAAGAATATTGAAAAGTTTTAGATCTGGAAGCTTTGTGTTCCATAGAAGATAATATTAGTGGAAAATTTTTGTTTCTAAAGTATGGATCTAGGCATGTTTGATAAGATTTATCCTAGATTGGAAAATAGGGCACTGATAGAAGAAATACGATTTGATATGATTAGATCTGATAAGAATAGTGAAAAATATGTTATACCTATGTAGAGAAAGAATGTTTGGACTAACAAATGGATGCAGGATCCTAGAAATAATTTTTTGCAGGTTAACCACTATGATCCTAGTGCGTAGTTCAGGAAAGGATGGGGATCATTTAAGAGAAAGAGAGGATTAACTCTTTGTTACAGTTGCAGAAGACCGAGACATATGGATAAGGAATACCTTGGTATAAGACCTAGTTGCCTCTGTTGCAAATCTATGGACCATGAAGTATTGGATTTCCCTAGAATGATAGCTAAGATGGAAAGGATGAATATGAGACAAGAAGACCACGAGAAAGGTCAAGAAACTAAGATTATGGTAGAACCCCAAAAAGAATCAGAGAAAGTGTTTCTATAGATAAAATACACCTTGAATGACCACCGACATGTCATCTTATCAGAGATCTTCAAATTAAAAGCATGCATAGAAGCAAGAATAGGAGACTTTGACATTGACTGTGTTCTAGATGAGGAAACACAGGTGAATATCATGATAGAAAGAACTTGGGAAGCTATAGGAAGGCCTGCTATGATTCCTTCATTGGGAGGAATAGAACTATTTAGAGGAAAGATGATAGACCTATGTGGAAAGCTCACCCAGATACCTATGAATGCCAATGGGACTTCGACAGGGGAGGATTTTGAGATTGTTAAACTCATTGAGAACAATGCCCCATTTACCATGTTACTAGGAAAAATTTGGATTGAAACAAATCAGGCCAGAAGGAAGGACGAAGAAGAAGTTTTAGAGCAGAAGAAACAAGAGTTAAAAGATTTCATGACTATAAGGATCGCACACTTGATTTAAAAACATAAGAATAGATCGAAGATATCTAACACTAGAGAACTGAATTTTGAAGTTACAAGAACACTAGAAGACCCACAGAAGATTGTAGTACCTATTCCAGATAAAAAAGAAGTATCACCCTCGAATCTTAGGAAATAATATCAATAGTGCGAAGTAACTATGCCAAATGCAGATAAGAGTCAAAATGGAAAAAGGAATACCGAGACAAAGCTCACTAGAAATAAGGCCATAAAGCTAAGTAAGAAGAGAAATAATATCGAAAAGTTACAGAAGGTTCCAGAGGTAACCTCGCAAAGGGAAAATTTTCAAAATTGGAGCTTCGTCGGGATAACAGAACAACACCACATGACACTTCGCCAGGGTGAAGCAATATATCATTGGGAACAATATAACCATTACACTGACCCTCCGAATGGGTAGAAAGGCATTTATGGTTCACCACCAGACCGTTGGACCACGCCATAATGGACATAATAGAGTTAATGAAGGCTTCTCACTTGTTGCAAGAGATCCATTGCCAAGTTATCTATTTATCCCGTCACACCATGCACCGAGAACAATTTTTCTAACCGTGCATATGAGCCCGTAGAATAGTTGATTTTGCACAGTGATCATTGCGTTATTGTCCTGTATCCCATTATAGTGTCTAAGTTACTCTTCGAACCCAATATTGTTAACCCTGAGCGTGTATGTTGGATGAGTTTAGCGTTGCAAAGAAATTTGTCAAATAGGTTCTCATCGACCTCATGACTGAATGAGTAATGTCAATGTGTACAGGTGTACAAGATTCATCGACGAGGATAGTGAAAGCCTCTCCATCGACTTCTCGTGGAGCCAGATCATCTTGACCCTCAATGGAAAAGATAACCAAGAACAAAAATGACCTAGCAAATGAGAAACTGATTCCAACCATATTGCCTGATTACATCCTGCCTCTAGCTGGCATGATGAATCATGATAGGTTTCCAAGATATTTCAAGTACACCATGGTCACTGCATACCTCCCGAAGGGGATATGCATAGTTCAAGCAGAGCAGGATAAGATCACAGCATTGAAGTTCAGTGACTTCAACCTCGAAGATCGCAATATGTTAAGGTCCTAACCCGCACATAGGTAGATCAATGTATTCGGATGTAATAAAGGTCAATATTAATAAGACCTTTCAATAAAATAGAATAAGGCGGATGTAAGAAGACCTAATAGAAGCTTCCGCTTCTAGAAGGATCT
>WSFP011593110.1:0-10139 GCA_009831015.1 Picea engelmannii
CACTGAAAACGGACTTACGATGTGAGAGTTATTCCCTTTTAAAAAAAGGCATAAACGATAACCAACTGACCACGTGATAGTGTAAGTTGCTTTATGAAGTGACCCACTTTTATAAAGATAAGTGGAGATCACTTTTACAATGAAGTTACTTTATAAAAAAACTGCATGCAAAATAAATAACTCTAAAAAATATTAATGCTACTTATAGTGATTCACTTTATACTTGAAGTGAAATACACTTTACAGTTTTAACAGGAACTTAAAAAAAAAAAGGAACAAAAGAGAGACTTGAACTCAAGACCTCTTACTTAATAAGACAAATTTTAACCAAACGATCCAGCAAAACACATTGTAATGTTCAGAAGGAGGATTGTTGTTGTTGTTGTTTTTGAAGATGGCCTTGGAGAGCATGCTAATAAAAAACTCTTTTCACACAAGAAAAAAATTTCGCTTCTCGATGACAACAAGGGTTAGATCTCGGTTAGCTTACTCGGAAGATGCACCTTTTCCTATCTGTTTCTGATTTCCCAAGATCACACAGGGCGTAGGGAAAAGAGCATACACAGATCTAAAAGAGTAGCAACCCGGAAATAAAAAATACAAACCGAAATAAAATTAAAATACTTCTCTACAATTTTTAAAAAAAATGTGTATTCAAACTTTATACCTCCAGATCTGATTGTAATGGCTGTATCTTGGGGAAAAAAAAGCCTTTTCGAGTGAAATGAAAAGTGTTCCTGAATGAAACAAGCTCTGGACATAATGGAATAATCCTCTCAGCCCAAAAATGTACGGAAATGACAGAAAATGGAGATGAGGAAACTCGGCTTCACAATCTTGATCTACAACAGGAGTGGGTCTTCAAACAGGCTCTGATACCATGTTCGACAACATAGGTATTCCAATAGAGGACGAACACCTTCAGTAAACACTCACATAACCAGATCAAATATTAATACACTGATGTTTTCACGTGGTAAAACCGCTACGGGGAAACATCCGCGACCCCAGCAAACACGACCACTTGGAGCAGTTTATTAATGCAAAAGAAAAAGATTACAGATAGATTTTACAATCGAGTTTCTCACAATCGATGATCGACAAATGACCCTCCATTCTCTTTAAATAGAGATCATGGACCAATCGGGTGTTAGTCCACAGATCAATGGTCGTTAATATCGAGGAGAGTATGAACTGTCGGATCACTCTATGTCGGGAACATATCGTGACTGTCAAATTTTCTAACTACAAATGCATACTAATGCATACTAAAGAAACACACTAAGAAACACACTTTTACCTAACGACATATTATACCAAGTAGATCTTAACTAACTCCTAAGTGTCTAAATATCCTAACAAAAATGACCAGGTTCAAAGCCATGAGCCTGGATGAACATGCAACGATCCTAGAACAATCGGCTCAAGGGGCCCTCAGGGCCAGCGAAGAAATGATAGCAGTCGAAGCAGCAGAAGCCCCGATGCAAGATAAAGGTTTCCCCATGACTCAATACGCACGGGAGAGGGGGTTACTCATGATAGAACATGAGTAACGGATAATTGATCAACTGTAAGATGACCTAGACCTCATAGGTATGACAAGGCTCCCTTTCGATAACCCAGACGAAAGCCAGATAGGACCAAGCGGCCTTGAACTGATAGACATCGATGAAATCGCTGGGTTAGACCACCCTGAATTCAAAACGCCACCGACTGGATCGCTGACAGGTGTTTCGACTCAACCAGAGACAGTCGGCACATCAGGGAGAGAAAGTGCGCCAAACGCCCTAAGCAAATTGATAAAAATATATGATAATGGTGAGAGCCTGTAGGTATCCCTTGTGACCTTTGTACATATCGAAGAGGAAAATGATCCAAAGAAGACATCTTCCCCAGTTCCCGACACTCAAATTCAAGGGCTTCCACAAAACGAACAAGAGGTCGAGAGTGTCTTAGACATTGAGCTTCCCAATGCACCGGAGAACCAAGCGGACATTCCGAAGGATGATTCATATTCGAGCGAGCAAAAGGAAGAAGCTCCACAATAGGAAGTTGACGTCTCAACGGCCGAGGATCAAGTAAGTACCGAGCCTACCCCCGATGCCTCAATTTCAATCGGTACTAAACTTCCCGATGAGTGACAGACAAAAGATGGGCCTTTAGAACACAGGGAGAAAGTTCAAGAACCCAGTCTTGAACAAGTATATACCATCGAGAGTCTGGGGAATACACTCACTTGGGGAGATCAACAAATCCCCGAACCCATGGACGAAGTATCCGACATACATGCCATCGCTTATGACCGGAAAAGGAAAGATATCATCCAGAGAACCACCAAGAAGAGGAGGATCACTTTAGATCGTTCCATCCTCATCACTACGGAGGAAAATATGATCAACAAAGAGCATGCTAAGATGTACGAAATGATCGACGCAGGGATGGAAATTACAGATGCCACCTTGGAAAAAAATAGAAGAGATGAAGAGAAGCTGGCCGATGCCTTGAAGGAATTGGAACATTTGCGCCACTTGGAGAAATACTATCATGACACCACACAGGCTGCGGTGTTCCTATGGAGCGAATTCCAGGAGGCCTATAGAAAATTTATAGGTGAGCGACACCTATTCACTGTAAGGATAGCCGAGCTCCAGGAAGACACCCTCATGGCACTTGCGACGTGCAAATATATGGAGAGGTGGTACGAGAAATATCAACAAGCTATAGAGGGGGTCTACTATATCAGTGCGGTCCAACAAGGCCGAGATACAAAAGAGCATGACATTCAAGTGTTAAAAGAGAGCAACCTTGATCGCATAAGGAAATCGACCAAGTATTGGGAAAAAACGGCTCGTGAACATCATCGGGAAATCCAAGAAAAATGGGCCAAGTACAAGAAAAGATGGATCAAGATCAATAGGGTAATGAAAGACATCGGCCTCCTCGAATTCGGTACACCCGCCGACTTTGTCGTCTTGCGCGACATAGTCCAGATTCACACCGAACAAGACTCATCTTGGCCAGAGGAAATAACAAAGGTAACAGATATGGTGCCAGGTCAGGTGCGACAATTCACAGAGCACTAGATCAAAGCGCAAGCTATGTTGCAACAATTGAGTGCTAGAATAGTCAAGTATTAGGCACATGCAGTAGAGATAAGAGAGATTGACTCAGCCCCAATGGAACAACATAGATTCCCATATGACAACACATGCAAGGATCTATTCATCAAGTGGTCGGAGTACGAGAAGAGTCACCTACTGAAGTGACATCCTGAGATGACTTTTAGAAAAACTAATAGCAGAGAACGCCATGTGGCGAGTTTTGTTTCACTTATTTGCACTTTAATATTTATTTTTAGTTATTTTTATGTTATAAATAAGAGCATCGACCGGTTAGTTAAGGGTCAATGGTTGCTGCAAAGACCCTCATTTTTGGTTTTGTTAAGAATTATTTCGGAGCTGCCTTTAATTGAGAATTCCTTTTGGGACCAGAGACAAGTTTGTGTTTTTTTTCATCAAATGCATGTATGATTGGATGTGGAGAAGAATTATTTCTTATTTTGTCTCATGAATGGATGCTGTAACGAGTAAGAGCTACTAAATATATTGATAAGTTATCTGATGCAATGTTTTACAATTATTTTCTTTAATGATGAAGATAAATCGTTGTGTTATTATGTGATTGATGATTAGAGTAGAGTGAATTATTTTACTTACCATCATTTATCGCATGCATGTTTTCTTCTTATAAATTGTATCTTAGTTCAGTAATTGGAATACCCGCATGGTTAACGTATTAGTACTAGGCCTGTGGTAGACGATCACTGTCTGCATGCTAGAGTGAAAGGGTTATCCCAAGCTCATCCTCTTCTCCAATAGTTAAGTTTGTTCCCATTTTGTTTTCTGGTTGGTTTATACCGGCCCTATCTTATATCAGTCCCACCTAAGAGAAAATACAAAAAAGAGAACGTCCGAACCAAAGGATAAATCCTTCACAAGAAAACGTAAAGCCCATCGATTATTTTGGACGGATCACAAGATCTGGAGAACCATACCACTATCAAACACTGCATAGTCTAATTGGGCCTCAATGACAGGTTTGGTTCCTGCTGTTGATTTAAAGGGATTTAGGACCCCTCAATAGGAAGATATTGGGGTGTAGATGGAGAAATCTCTGCACCAAAACCCTGAAAAATCACCTACCATTATAGTAGAGGAAAATGAGCAGTTGATAGAGGAGAATCAACCAACACAACACGAAGGAGGGGATACGGAAAAATAACCAAGTGTGGAAGAACCCATGACATAAATGAGGGAAGGATTGGATACAAATATTCCTTCTGGAGATATAGTGAAGGAATTAATTGTGGAGAGGTCACCGTCACCTGGAAGGGAAAAAACTCCACCAGAACAGATTCGGGAGGTTGAAACAGTGATTCAAAGCAATAATGTAATTGAGTTGCAGGAAGAATCATCTGCTTTGCATGATGATTCTTCCCATGTTTTCCCTGATTATGAAGTTTAAATTGTCTCAGATAAACCTCCCCAAACAATGCCAAAGATATTAAGGAAGAAGAGGCTATTGCTGGTGTTTCCATCAACTTTCCCTAGTACAAGGAGAAGAACTAGGGTTGTTGTCACAACAAAAACATCTAAATTGAAAATGACAGAAATTGAGATTCCTGTGTTGCGTCCTCTTTCAATCACTATTACACAAGAACCACTGGGTGATGAACAACAACATGAAGTTGTCACTGTAACAAAAGAACCAATTGACAACCTGATCCCAAATCAAAGAGCTATTGAAACACAAGAACCTGCTATTGAAAGAGGTAAAAGGAAGATTCATTCCCTTTTATTTGAGAATGATCAATTGAAAAGATAAGTTCATAGGCTTACGTGGGAATTGGAAATGATAAAATAAAAAAAGGAAGCCCAAAGGCCTCCGCCTCATGATTTGGATTTATTAGTACAAGCAACCCATATTTTAGGAGGACATACTGTGCCATCAGAAAAGGATGAAAATGAAACACATGAAACATTTAAGGAATATTTGTGTCCTGATTGTGGGGATATTTATAGATTGGTTGGGTATGAGGTGACCCTTCTTGAGCCCTCATATTTGGGACTAATCAGAAGACAAGAAGAGCTAGATGAGGCAACACAGAGAAGGAAAGCCACTTCCACATAAGAACTAGTGGCTAAGGAAGAAGAAAATAAGACTGATGAAACAACTGAGAATGCCACTGTAACATAAGAACTAGTGGTACCTGATTTAAATATGCAGTCTAAAAAGGATATATAGGAAGCTTTCACTATAACACAAGATCCAGTGATGGATAAGACTACTGAACCATCCCATCTTGAGAGTACCGTTGCTACAAAAGAACCGTTGGTACCTAATTTAAATCAACAATCTGATGAGGCCACATGAGAAGCAACTGTCACACAAGAACCAGTGGTTGAGGAAGAGGAATTACCACAACCACATAAATTCATTGTTACTCAAGAACCAGTGACACAAGCTCAAATTCCTCTAGAAATCAGTGATGAGGATGAACAATAAGTTGACCATCATGACACAAAAGATAATACTATCTTTTTTCTAGCAGAGATTGATAAATGGAAGCAACAAGTTTCCATGTTTGGATAAGGAATGATTCCTGTGCCAGCCCACATAAAGGAAATACAGGACCTCAAGGAGAAATACGCTGAATTTTTGACGTCTCAGAAATTTAAATGGGAAGAAATGAAGAAGGAATTGGGAGAGTTGAAGAAGCTGCAAGCTAAGTGTCAGATTCTGCAACATGATAAAAATCAAATGTATTTGTTAGCAGAAGATTTGTTGAGCTGTAGAATCCCTTCTCCCTCATACTCGGTCTTCCTTCATGAACAATTAACTCTTTTTAAGATTAAAGCTATTAAGGAAGGAAGGCCTTATAAAATGATTAGTGCCTCTGAGTTTTTAGAAACATTTTCCCAGAGTGATTTATCAGATCAACATTTCTTGTGTGAGATTTATTTGCATGAACATGTCTGCCTGTTGGATATAATATTTAATCTTGTTCCCTATGTAGGATATGTGCAGCTGAGAGCCTTAACTTCTTTTGTGAACAATCAGGAAAATTGGTGGAATGCCTTCCACACAATCCATAAGAATGAAGGAGAAACAACATTATGGATTAGGGGTGAACTCCATACTCCTGTTACTTCTTTTAATATACATCGACATCTAGTCTCTTCATCTTATAGGACTAGAAAAGTGACAAAACTTCAAGGTTTTGTCATAGATTCTTGTGTTAAAACAATTAATGATCAGAAACTGTTTGCACTAGAAGGTAGCATATTTAGATGGGAAGAATCCTCTCTGGCCTTGAGGACCAAGGATCCCTGCAATCATGACAATTTTACCTATGCTTAGTCTCATGTTCCTAGCTATATTGAGTGCATTCAGACTTGTGGTCCACAGTGGTTGGGGCTTAAATTTCATTTCCCTCTTATTTGGATTCCAACAAAGAAGTATCATCATAAGTACAAATTGACTAAGAAGACTGAAATATAATGTTGGGCATAAGTGATTTATTCTAGGGGCTACATGAATTTATAAGAGAATGCTGCATCATCCTACAATATTTCTAATTTTCATTGGAAAAGCTCATGCCCTGACTCAGACTCTGATTCTGAGTGAGTGAACTTTGAAGTTGCATGGGGACATGGAATGGTACAGTTGGGGGGAGATGTTGGGTGCTAGTCCTTGTTTTTCCATTGGACACTGGAGAATTAACATTGTGTCTGGAAATTTAATCTCTTAATAAGAAGTGGCAATGTTCAACTGAATTTCTGTTAGTGATTAATTCTTTTTACTGTGCTTGATTGCCTTTGAAATAACCATACTAGATTACAAATCATTTCAATGATTCATAATTTTTTTATTGAGAGGCTACATGTAATTTTTTTTTATTATTCATGACATTAAAATTATAAATGCATTAGAGGAATTTTGGTCTCATTGGAAATAAATGTCCTACGATGTCTACATAGGAATCTAGTAGGCCAATACATAGACCATTTTTCTCTTCGCTTAGCAACTCATGGCTCATTCCTTTTATGAATACTAACATGTATTCTCAAATAAAATATAAATAAACATAATATATTCTAAATAAATCAATCAAGCTACTACAAATGGCTCAAGCTTCAATCAAGCATAAAATGAGAACTAGAAACATTCAAGGGACCAACACAATCTTTAATCAAAATAAAACCAAACTTCCAAAGTTGAAAAAATGGTCCAAATGAAAACAACAAACATACCATTACAATTTTCCAAGATATCAAAGTTACAAATCCAAGAAATTTCATGCACTTGAGTCTTGAATGAGCCCATTAATTCTTAGAAGTTAGCGAAAGTCATGTTAATTAGTTATTTAGCCTTTAATACTAGGACACTATCTATGTGAAGAGATAGGTCTCAACTTCATCAAATGCCAACTTCATTTCTTGTCACAAATAGGAAAAAGAGAATGTCTTATTTAACCATCAAACCATCAAACTTAAAATAGCTTGGATCAAATAAATGTAGCTTCAATGTTACACTATTTAATACAAAATATATAACACAATTTTACCTTAAATGCAATCTCAAATTTACAGATGGTAATCTTGCTCCCATAAAGAATTACCTTTTTCCAATGTACTCCAAAAATAAAGGAACAATTAAGTCAATAAGATAACAAGAATCACATCACATTTGACATTCCAGTCATTATTTCTACACCTCCAATCATCAATGGAACATGTAGTGTAAAATAAGAGTCCCCTCATTTATATTGGTTTATATAACATCTTTGGGTATACTAATATCCCAGTTCACATCAACATGTCGAGCCTCATTTTATATATTATGAATAGGAAACTCCATAGATGAACTATTATTATGACCCTCAAAAATATTATCTTCCATATCAAGTTCATTAGAGGAATTTGTTAAGTTGTATTCTCCCCTTCTATCACAATCTGATTGCCAAAGAGCTAGTGCTCTATCGAATGGAAAATTGTTTATGTCATACTTTTTTACATATAATTTTAAACATATATACATATGTTTATCAAAATTGTTCCTCAACTTTGACTTCAAGAATGATAGTGCGCTAAACATTCTCTCATCCTCCACGGATCCCAAAATCATGGTTTGACATAAATATGCTAATTTGAAATATTATGACATGTTTTCTTCTAGGTATTGACTTTCACCTAATTTAGTCCATAATATTTTTATTGCACCATGTTCTAGAGGTTTCTCCAAACCAAAAATATTGAGCTAACATTGTTTGACCAAATATATTGGCTTGTTGATACAACTTTGATGAATCTAATATACCTTCAATCTCTTCTCCTTGTACATTGCGATTCTTGCCAAAATGGTGCAATAAAATTTTTAATTTTTCTAAAAAGTCAACTCTTTTAGCCTCTCTATTGTGTTTAGGGTTCCAATATTGAGGGTATACCATAGACATGGCCTCCAATAATTCATCTCAAGGAAATTGTTCCCTTATCTCCGATGCTAGTGATTTTGCAATTTCTATCAAGTTGCGCTTCACTGAAATTACAACATTGTTGAATTGGTCTCTTGACACATGGCACTCTTCAGTGATTCGTCCCATATTTCAAACATAATGAAATGGAACCATATACCCGCGCACTGCCATACATAGTATTCCTTTTCCACCAATCTTCAAATAATTTTCAATGTTTTCTATATCGATGATAGTAGTCCAACCTTTAAATGTTGGACCTGTGAAAGAATTTGGCATCGTATACAAATTATCCAATTGAAGACATGCTCATTTTTTTGTATGTATGAATTCTGCAATATATATTGTGTGACTCTAATACATTTTCACAAGGACTTTCATTTCATAAAACATAGGAAGAATTCCATCCAATGTTAATAATGTCTCTAGATAAGTTAATCGAAAGAGAAGATCTTGAGCTTTTTCTACACTGAAGCAATGTTCATACATAACCCCTACCTAAGGATTGGTACTCACTAAATAGTCTCTGAGCCGGTTCATTCAATGAAATCCATCTTGTATCAATATCTTTTAGTAGTTTTTTTCCATTTGTAACACCCTCAGAAAATTGTTGAAACTCTTTAAATCGCTTGGGACTACGACAAAAGTATGCACGAGTTTCACATACAAGATCTTCAACTTTTGAAACCAGTGGAAAATTGCTTACTATTTTAAATGCAAGATTCATTCTATGATCCATGCAATGAATACTAATCATAAATAGTGAAGCTGATAGTTGTAGTTTGACACAAAGGCCATTCCTTTTCTATTTCATGACTGCTGCTCCATCTGCTCCGACACATACCAATTTTTTTGCAATCACTAAATGATCCATAGCACTAATTTCCTTCAAAGTCTTGATGACAAGTTCATAAATATTTTGAGTTGTAGAATTCTCCCTCATTTTATGAATCCCAAGTAAATATGAATTCCTAACATGATCATCAACTAAATAAATGCTCATGTAGATCCATGAAGTATTATCAATAGCTGTAACTTCATCCAAAGACAATGAAAGAAACCTAGCATTTGCAATATTCTCTTTCAAATCATCCTTTTCTACTTGAGCTAGATATTTTTCCCATTCACAACCACTCGTTACTGACCAATGAGAAGACAGAAAATTTGGCGCTTCAATAAAATATATAAAGTTATTGTAATCTGGAAAATATGTCATAGGACAACCTTTAGATAAGATGTGGTGCTTAATTGCATCGTCTTGGATAACAAATTTCTTTCCATCGTATTTCCAAATAGAGATGTGATGGTTCCTCCACTTACCTCAAGTTTTCTATTACTGATTAAGTATTTATTATATTCATATTCATATTTGACATGTCGACATTCCTTAGAAGATTTCCATTTGATAATAGATTTCTCCTCACCATTTACAATTTCCTTATCATACACCTTTCCTGCATGATTCTCTATTGTATCTAACTTCATCTATAATTTTACTGTCTTTCCAAGTTTCCAACTACATATAATGCATCTAACCTCTCTTGAAGCCTCTTTCTCATTTGTTGGAGGTATTGGTTCAATAAATGGAAATATTGAGACCCAATCC